>VXBZ01008879.1:401341-469843 GCA_013399135.1 Heliornis fulica | reverse complement strand
CAGCAACAATAAAGGGCTGCACCCCCTCCTCTCCCCTCCCCTCCCCCACACCCCTTTTCTTTCGGGGGTTTTCTTTGAGCTCGTTGCGGGAGTGGGGGCGTTGCGCGCGGAGCTGCGCAGGCCGCCCCCGCGGTGTCCGGCTGAAGCCCTCGGGTGGGCAGCTTTCCCCGAGCGCGGCCAGCTCGGAGGGGTTCTTACAAGCCGATTGATGATTTTCCACCCAAACCCTCTTCCCCCCCTCACCTCCTCGACGCCCCGATCCGTCCAGTGTGAGGCTTTCAGCCGGCTCTCCGCAAGCACCTCCCCGCCGCACTCATTCATTCCGCCTTTCCTCCATTATTGACGCGCTTTTAATGAGCGCTCGGGCTTTTCGTGCCTCCACGGTCCGCGATGTGCAGGTAAACGGCAAAGACTGCGAGAGCTGGCGAGGCGCAGGGGCGTCTCCTCCCTCCCAGCGGCGGGGCTGGAGCGGGGCAGCGGCGCGGAGGTGCTGAGCGGGGCAACAGCCTCGCTTCTGCGGGACCCGCCGCGGCCAAGAGCCCTGGGAGGACAGATTTAAGGGCACCTGCTCATCAGTTTTATACAAGTGAAACTGCCTTGCCCAGAACGTGAAAGGGCTCAAAAGAGCTGTTGGCTGCCCAGCAGATTACTAATTAGGAACCCATAAATACTGAGCTGATGTTAAATTTTTTACAAGTTCCTTGGTCAATCCAGACAGAGACCCCGATATTGTGTCACTTCGCTCAGTGACATCCTCACAGAGGTTTCTGTTGGCAGGTACTGAACGTGACACTCCACATCTGACAGTTTTACTGAAGGGTCATTTTTCAAGACATTATATCTGGCACTGCCACCAAAGCATTGCGTGTGCATTTATTAGAATATTATGTGTGGTACATACCTTACCCAGGCTAAGGCATTTTTTAAAGTATTTGCATAAGTTTCATTATGCATGGCATTCTTAAATAGGTGTAAACAGTGGATGCATTGTATATAAATGTATACTTGGTTCAAAATATGTTTACATACCCACATCTGGGTGAGAGATTTTTCCCCTCTGCTCTCATTGCATTGGAGCACTTTAATGCTAAAGCACTTTACCAAAAAGCAGTTGTGTTTTCTATAAACACGGTGCCAAAATTTAGAGAACATTTTCATTCTGAGGTGTCGAGACCATAACATTCAGCATGTTCGCAGGATGCTGTGTCCTTACGCATACAGGATGGTGTCTCAGGGCAGAAAACAGCAGACAACACACAACAGTTTATACCCAGACCCGAAATAAAATTTAGGCAGAAAATACTGCCCTCTTACATGAAATCTCTCATTGCTGAAGTATTTTCAATTCTACAAAGATCCTTTTATCCATTTGATTTGCATAACATGATTTTAAAAATCCCCAACAACCATACAACACACACACCCAAAGCCCCCAAACCAACAAGCCCTCCTCCATATGTTGGGTTAACAGCATAGGGTGAAGTTGCTTGCTGTGTTGGTGCAAGGGCTTTGTGCAAACAGACAGTCCTTTTCTCCTGCCCATCAGACAGCCCCCCCAGCTGGTAGCAGGTACTGATGGAGCAGGTGGTCAGAAGGAACAGCCTTGCTCCTGCCCAAGGGAGCGGATGGCTCTGTGCCGCGGCCTCTGATGGCCAGAGACTTCACAGTTCCAGTAATACTTAATTGCAGTTACAGAAGCCGAAGTAAACTCAAGAGCAGCCCAGAGGTTGCTCCCAGAATACGCAAAAGGACAGTCAGAGAAAACAGCTATTACAAAGTTTCTGTAAGCAAAAGGAAAAAAGTATTCTGTAATAAATCATGGCTTCTTTGGATACATTTCCAGCTTTGCAATTATTCAGTTATTTATGGTTCATGGTGTAATCCATGCTACCTTCAATATACCAGATCTACTCTTGAGACTCTTTTCTCACTTTGGAACCCATTTTAAGTGGTTTAAAACTCTTTTAGCAGGCACATGGATTCATTTGCTATAACAGGCTGGCAACATTTTGCAGCGGCACACTCAAAAGCTTATTCCAGTCATGTCACACATCCCAGCCTTTTCTGGATACTTTCACTGGTGCTTCTTTTCCAGAGCTGGGTTTCAAACCTCTGTGTGCTGCTCTATTGCACCACAGTTAAAGTCAAGTGTCTCTCTTGTGTTCTTTTATATTGTGACCTCCTGTGCCCCGACCTGCAGCACCTACTCCACCTTATCCTCCTCAGTTTTCCTTTTTCTTTACCCCTGCTGCGATTCATGCTTGTTTTCACTGGTGTGAGATGTGCCTCACTTTAGTCCTAAAAGCCTGTTCGGACTGAAGCCACAGCCACATCATTTCTGCTGTTCATCTATTATTGCTCTTCCCTCTTCCAATCCCATGTTAGTCACCCCAAAGTTATCAAAGGCAGGTCGCATTCCCCAGTAAAATGATCATGTTCTTTACCCTGCACTGCACCTAAGTGTACTGTCATAGCCCATAACGATACTGGTTTGTTCTCTTATAAAAAAGCAAATGACGTATTAATAGGAGCAGTGTTTTCAGTCTATAATGGTTTAGAGAAAGGCTTTGGCTTCTCCGCCGAAAAAATGCCAAACCCTTCCCCAATTTAGCATGTTGTGGGAAACCCTGGAAGACAGAAGTGTAGAGGCCAGAGGCAGAACCAAAGTTCCTAAAGAACCTCAATTCTGAATTTCTTCAAAGTCATAGCAGGTAAAGTATCAGCATTATTAAAAAGTGCAGATCTTGGATCACCATGAAGGAGTGATGGGATCCTCTGCTGTTTGGTCTCTTTCCACCACAGATTTATGCTGTCTCTCTTGTAATTTCAAACCTCTCTCATTAGAAACTAAAACTGGAATTTCAACATGGTCTTAAGATTCCTAAATGGCAGGTGTGCTTGAATATTTGAATGCTTATGTCCCTGCGATATCTAGAGAATGTAAGTATCTGTTTAAGTGCTTTGCTGAATCAGGACGACTTCTTTTTGTCATAGTATTGGTTTCATTTATATACGCCCAACTCAAGTCCATGGCATTTCTTTCTGCTGGAG
This sequence comes from Heliornis fulica, assembly GCA_013399135.1. Lineage (NCBI taxonomy): Eukaryota > Metazoa > Chordata > Aves > Gruiformes > Heliornithidae > Heliornis > Heliornis fulica. The sequence continues at coordinate 466,792 of VXBZ01008879.1, read as the reverse complement.
CTAGATCATGAGTTTAGTGAGGATTGTTAAGAAGTCTGTTATGCTTTGAAATTGTTGGTTTAGAAGCTGTACTTTGACAAAGGTTTTATGTTCCTTAAAGTGCACATGGTTAACATAAGCTCTGGAAGCTAAGAAGTTAAACTATTTAATGTAAACACTCTTCATACTACCATCATAAACAAGAAAATGTTACCATAAACCTTTTTCAAAAACAGTCTAATACTATTTTCCCAATGTTCCTGAAAATTGCACTCTGAAACGCTATTGCTAAATAGTGTTTAGCAATACTATCTAGGAATGGTCTAAACATTTGCCTCTTTCTTAATAATTCCCATGGATTACCAATGCACATACATCCAAACACACAATGTTTCTGGTAAGTAACTTTATAGAGTGATAGAACTGTAGGCTCGGAAGGGACTCTGGGCTCCTTTCCTCCATGTTGTGCCTGATGCAGGATCAAGCATGTTTAAAGCCTTGCAAAATCTCTGGACCTCATGAGCTCTTTGCCAGGGGAGATGCAGCCTCTTTAGGGTTCCCTGAAACAGGCTGCTATACAGCACATACAAAGTCTTCTCCTCAGCCACCTTTCACTGTCCCTCTCAGATCCCCGTGGCACTGTGGGCATGTTGTGCAACCACATGTCTAGGCTATTCCTACACATGTTCACTTGTCCTCTGTTGCTAAAGTCATCCACTGATAGAAATTCCACAACCACCTGAGGCATTTCCGTAGTGCCATCCCTTCACTATCTGTATTTTTACTATTCTCTCGACAGATAACAAAACATAACAAAATCTGTCTTTGCTGCAGTTTATTCCGCTGAGCCTGGAGAAGTGAGACCATCTTTAGAGCAATCCTATTTGGAGACTGCCGTTTTCCCAACCTTGTAATTTTTTCTCACTGTTTTATCTAACCAAGTTGAAGCAATGATCAGGCCTACATAATACAGTTTTTTTTTCATGAAAATTATTATGCAGCATCAGAAAGAAAGAACACGATAAGACTGAAGGAAAAATCTTCTGCAACTTGCTTGCTACAGATTATTTCTATAACGGTCACTTTGGGAATTTCTATAAATAAAATCACTATCAGTCTTCTGAGAACTGAGCATTTACTACCATTTTTTAAACAATGAAAAAATACAGATCTGTTTTTCATCGAAATTCTTTATATATTTGAAATCATTCAGAGAAGAAAGTCCAAAGAAATGTGGTTAGGTTTGACGAAAAGAAGCCTCCCAGTGGGATATTTAACAGAATACCTAGAAAACAGTGTTGAAAGACTTATAATATTTGGAATACATTTTTTTTTACTCTCGTTCCATGACCTCTGAGCTACAGAGGACCTTACTTGGCTTTAACTCATTATCCTCTGTGGTGATAACACTTTGGACCCAGGGGAGTAAAGAAGGACTAATTGATTCATGATTTGAGCAAGGGTTTTGCTTGACCTTGAACATATTAATGATAGATATTTGACTTTCAACTTTCTTCAGTATTCAAACACTGCACAAGATTTGGCTGTTCTAGTCTGCCTTTTCCTACCAGATTGTGAAACGCCAAGTGGAAGCACACACGTGTGCAGGAACCAACCTTTCTCCCCCTCCAGTCTTCCCAGGCTGCCCAGTTCTGCCTGGAGGAGTGCATGGAGTGAAGTGATTTGGCTGTTGAAATGAGGTGGTAGTTCAGATATAGCCCCAAAGGGCTTTTCCTTTGTTTCTCTTCTGCTCTCTCTGGGTCCCCTCAGCTCAGAGCGCTTTTCTCTGCAGAAGTCCCCAGGGAGAAGAGGAAAAAAATTCCACAGTATTTATCGGGAGGGATGCAACCAATTCTCTAGCGCCAGATGAATGTCACTGGCTGATCACCAGCAGCTTCAAATACATCACTGATTAATTTTTAATAAAAAGGATTTAATGGCTGTTTTAAGTTTAGATGGGGGAAAGTAAACAAAACTCACTTGGAAGGATACTACAGTAGCTCATATAATTGTAATAAATGGATACACCATAGAATAAATATTACTTTTAGTAATACTCACTTTACAAAGAAAAAGAAGAGTGGAAGAACAATGAGAGCCTTTAGGAGTCTTGCTTAATATGAAAATTTGCGCATCACTATTGGCATTTAGGGACTAATTCTGAAACTGCTGAGTGCTCTTCCCTGGCATTAACTACTGTGGGAGTTGAGAGCACCTGGCATCCTGAGGAATCAGGCTTTTTGGCGGTTTTAATTAAGTCCAACAATAATGCTGAATAAAAATATTCCTGGGGATAACCCACAATTATATAGCATGAGCTCATTTCTTCATTATAAAATGTGAGTTGAAACCATTCATAACTGCCAGCCAATATTACAACAGGCAATTCCAGTTTTTCATTGCATGGGAAAAGTACTAGCAAGCTTTAATGAGTTTCAAAAATAGCTGCCGCATCAGAAAATTGTAATTGTGCTTGTTTTTCTAATGTGAATACCTGTTCAGCAGACATCACTTCAACAATGGCATCCAAATAGACCCAGGCATGTAAAATAGCTACTTCTATTTGTCAGCTGCACACCCATTGTTTTCAGTCAGAGCCTGCAGAGCAGCTTCAGCTGTACATTCCTGGGAAGTGAATAATATCAGTTGAGATTACGCTACAGTACCACATCTATTACAAGCACATTATAAAGATTGAATATAACCTAATTAGGAAATGCTAAAGTCGGCTGGGTGTGGATATGGGCTGGTAAAGAGTCATTTTACATGACCTTCACTCACTGAAAAGAGAGAGGTCACAAAGGGTAAAGCAAAGGTAACAGTGTGGATTTCAGTCCCGAATCCAGATATCACATACGCATCTTACATTCCTCATGCCCTTACTGCTAAGTTAAACAATTGCTTCCCAAGTTTCACTTCCATGAAACGCTTTTGTAAACACTTTGTGGATCCAGCAGGACAAACCAAATTTGGGCATATTCTTATTTTTGATACAGATGAGAATTAGGAGTCTATTCCGCTTTTGGTGCTGGAAGGAAGAGGTTGCAGGGGGTGGCAGCCAGAGTTTCTCCCTGAAAGCAGTTCTATGCGCCACCGAAGGCTGTGCTTTCCTGATATCATCTACTACAAAGCCCCTTACCCCATCACACAAGCTCAGCTATCTCTTTTAAGAAAATTGCTTTGCAAGCCAGCACTTTTCTTCAGGTCCTTGCAGACTCCCTCAGCTAGGTATTAATACAGCAGCAAAGACACCAAATACTTGTAGACTGCAGTGTCTACACTGGATGATGGGACAATTCCAGCTAAAATGTATCTTCAATTTTCCTTCATCTTTGGACTTAGATGGGTTGTATTTAGAGCACTGGAAGATCTTCTGTTGTTATTTTCACAGATTCCGTAAAGGGCTTATCTTTACTGGACAAGAGGAGGGGCAAGCTCTTCCAACAGTTTCAAGGGACCTGCCTCTTCTTGTACATCTGGCCCTTCTGACATCCCACCTGATCTGCAAGACAGAGCTGTTTCATTGCTCTCTCCTTGCAGCCTTTCCAAAGCATCACTGATCAACATTATGGGATTTCACGGCTGTAAAAATCTCTTATCAGCTGCCCCTGTGTTTGTGTATTGTTGTTAGCCAGCATGGTGCTGGCTAACAAGTCACTGACAAATTGCCTTCAAACACATTTTATGTCTTGCATTTACCTCCTGGTTCCAAAATGAAAATTGCATTAATGCCAACAGCTGGAATAGATCAGTGCTCCAAGTTGGTTTCATGCCTTACCACTGATTAGAATAGGGGTTGCAGAGAGAAAATTTCAGCATGCCAAGATGAATGTAGTTTACTATGTTTATGGGACAAAGTCTCATCTGTATAGGTACTTACAAAGAACAGACCAGTTACCTCAACACACCACAGAATGGTGCTTGAACATGCAGTTAAACCCAGTAAATATAACCTCAGACATCACGGTGTGTCTCATAGCTCAATGCGGTAGAGAAGAGATACGCTTGAGCATAGCTCTCCTGTTCATGTACCTAGACATAAGCTAAAAATCAACAATTACCTGTTTTCTTTGCTATGAATATATACTTGTGACTCTTTCCCCACTGGAAACAAAGGAACAATTCATATTTTTTTCATGTTGGCCTTTGCATATTGTTTAAGTACTATGAAATGTACTGATGGTGTTGTACTTGACGATCTCAGTGGTGGTCGTTTCCAACTGTAAAGGTTCTGTGGTTCTATGAAATTAATTCTCAGCTGATTTTACTCTAAGTTGAGAGTAAATGTTAAGATCATGGCATGATGCTAGTGTGAAATCACATGCAAACATCACTTAAAGAAATACACCTCAGAGATGTATGTCTTTACTATGTATTTACTACAGTGAATACTTCTCTACCTCCTGATGTTACTGTAGCTGTGCAGTCCCCATCCTGTGCCCTATAGTAGGTTGGGACCACATCTGCCTCTGCCATAGACTCCATACCTCCAGGACAGTTATTCCACCTCAGAAATATGTCTACCCTCTGCACCAATACCTACTGAATCTGCAGTCAAAATGCAAAATGTAGATTACCTCTTCCACAAATATTCTCTAGTTTACAATTTACACAAGTCACAAACTAAGCTTAAAACCACCAAAACCCTCAGTACTATAAAGGTCCAATTTTTTCCTGTTGCCCAGTGTCCCAAAATAGTACAGAGAAATGAGAGGCCACCTTACTTTTAAAGCACTGGTATTACATCTCTTGACTGCAGGCCTTTGGTGCTATTGTCAGTAGGTTTGTATCTGAATGGAAAAAATGTTAGGAGTCTGCAAACTGAGAAAGATGGAAGTAGCTAAGGCAGGACATGCACATTTATACCTTTTTTCTAACGCACAGTAAAGATTTAGTGATTTGGTTTAGATTGAAAAGTCTTATCGGGAACAATAAACATGGAAAGCTTAAAAATGGTTAGTGTGATAAAACCTGAGATACATTTTTTAAGTTTTTTTGTAAGATACCTACTGCATTGGCAGAAAAGTGTCTGGAAACCGCAAAATAAATATAGCATATATGGTTTCATTTTCACAATATTCACAAAATATGATAGTGTTTTTACCAGTGCTCCTGTTATATAATTAAGTGACCTGACATCTGGCTAAACAAACATCACAATTTATGTGATTAAAATACTGATCAAATTGCATGGATAATAATATAACAGAGCTGGGAAAAAAAAAAATCATTAGCCTCTGATAAATAGTGGTGGGCTTTTTCCCCAGGTAAAAAATACTTTCATCTGAATATAACTGTCATTAACTCTTTCTCTCCCTTCCTCACCATCCCACACATTTAAAAATATGTTGTCCTCTTAGAAAGTCATTTGGGAAGCAACTGGATGAGTCTTTTCAAATGTGGTAACAACCTACAAACCGGCCATTAACTACAGGCAAAAAAGGGCCCTGCTAGTGGGGGTCTACTGTAAGAAAGTTCTCACTTACTTCAGTAGGAATTTGGCCAGCATTAGCTTAGTCCCAAACGAGGTGCTTTTGGAAGGTATTTTTGATACTCACTGGATATTTAAAATCCCATTCTGTTTTAGTTAAATTATTCTCTTTTTTTGAGTAACCTCTTAAGCAAACTGGTGTGACTGGAAGAGCTATTTTAGAGAAGAAAGATGTGTACCAAACTGAAATCAACTATCGTTTTTCTGAATGACATAGTTTGTTTTTCCTAAGTAAACACCATAGTTATAGGCTTTTATTTGTTAACTTTTTTTTAAAATGTTGCTTACCATAAGTGTGTTACACTTATGTTTGTAAAAACTACTGGAGTGAAATAAATAGTCAGTCAGTAACAACTGCCAGATTACTGGAAAAAAACTTTTTGTTACAAAATTTCCATTTCTTTCAGCAGACCTTACTCTGAAACCAATAAGAACAACTGCTTCTATTAGTCTATATTCTACATACACAGAGGTGTGTCTTAACCCAAACCAAATTATTTATTTCGGGCAATTTCTTCTGACAATGAAATTAAAAAAAAAAAAAAAGGGGTCTTTGCAAGCCCTCCTGTAAGCGAAGACAATATGAAATCGCACTAACCTTGCTGAATCTCAGCTGGCATTGCACTGAGAGCAGAACACCCCACTGCTTTCCACACATTTGCTTATTCAGCCTGTTTTAATACTTAGAAAATCCATTGGATGATTCTTTATGTTTGACTTCAGGTTGTTTGCTCAAGGATGTGAAAAGTAAACCTGAAAAAAACAGAAAAATATGAAATTGTTTTCAGGTATCTAATTGTCCTCCATTTTGAACATGTTGAAAGAAGTGGGTTCTTTTTTTCTCATCAACTTTCAGTTCCTTACAAATATTTCAGGTAGATTCATCAAACTGTTGTTTAATATAGGAGCCACAGCATTTTAAAGCTAGGGTACAAGTGCTCAGCTTTGGAATTCCAGTTCTGTGAAGCTATCTTGCAATTCTTTGCTTGAAGAGATGTCTTCTCTAGTCAGACTATTCCATTTTCAGCTGGACTCCTAACTGATGTGCAAATCTCAGCTGTATATTTTATGTGGTGGTTGTTTATTTTATATAGTACAGACCTTTCTTCTGGGAAAAGTCCCCTAGCATCATGTAAAAATGTCATGTGATGAATTCTTTCATGACATGTCCAGCTATGAAAAACTGATTTAAAAAATGCATCATTTAAAAATATGCCAGAGCAGATTACAATAAATTCCCTGGTGGATTCCCTCAAGAATGGAACGTGTCTTAGTCAGCATTTACTCACAGTTGACCAGTTCCTGAAGTCCTGAACAAAAATTTACTCAGACTCTGATTCAGTAGGATGTACACGTGGAGATGCAGAGGCAATCCTTCCTGAAGGGATGCAAGAGACCTCTGCATTTCCAGTGGTTTGGAGAAGGGAGGAAGGTATCAGCTAGGCAGAGACAGAAATCCTATTTCTGCATCTCAATGTTTTCATATTTAACTTAGTTTGGCCTTGCTTGCCATTGTGCAGTGTTTGTTTTAAAAGTGACTCAGAATTTATGGACCCTTTCAGGAGGATGTCCCGCAACCTGTGATTCATGACATCCTGCAGAAACTGCATGCTGCTTAACAATACCTCTCTGTGTGGAGCTGCAGTTCTGAGCTGTGAAACTTCACAAGTGCTGATGTATCCTTCTCATTCTGTCAAAAAACTATTTTGTGATGTACAGCCTTTCCGAGTATAGGACTACACCCTTAAAAAACTTCTAGAGTGTTTGGTGGCAGCTCACAGGCCCCACAGAGCCCACGCCTCAACACACTGATTGGCAAGAAATAAAGAGCTTACATATCCAACTGCTGGATTTTTAAAATACAAACTTCCAAACTAAATGTTTTGTCTGTAAAACCAGCCATCATGCCCAACACTCCCTGCTGTGGAGTAGTCTAGGGGATTTTGCCTGGGAGAGGCTATCTTATGGCTCACTTGAGTTCAAAGGAAGGTTTGTTGACTTCAGGTAGCTTTCTGCCTGGCAATACGCCTAATAAGATTTACAAGTTTAGAGCATGTTGACTAGTGAATTATTTATATCTAGTTTTAAATTACACTGTTATTTAGAATAAATAAAATCACACACTATTAACAAATTAACTTTATTAACTCCAAGGGAAAATAATTTTGAAATACACAGTCTCTTAAAAGTGGAATGGAAATAAAAAATAGCAGGAAGAGACATTACAAACAAGCTACCATAACGATGCAGCATGCAAACAGGTAGCTTTTATAGTTGATTATTAGCTACCATGGAATTTGCTGGCACTTTGCTCTGCTGCTGAGGTTTGGCAGAATATGCCCTGAACAGAAAGTCCTGCCTGTACATCAAACTGACTACTAAGAATGCAGTGCCAATGGCACTATAATACATACCTTACAGGGGCATTCCTTTTCTGTAAGACAATAAAGTTTTACTCTCCTCAACAGGAACTACCTGAAAGGAAAATATTGACCATAGATATAAATACTGAACTGAACTGAATTACCTTAGAGCTAAATAATAATTTCTGTGGGTGGAGACCCAACAGTGGACTCTAGAGAAGGATCAGGAAACACTGAACTTACACATTCCAGCACTTCTCAGTTTGGAGTAGCATTGCCGTTAGCTGTAAATAGCTGTGGCTTCAGCTGAGCAGTGCAGGATATTGTAAACTGAAAGACTTCCTAAAAACACAATGCCTGCACAGGTGCAGTGAGCCAGCAGGATGATATAAAGAGTTATTCTGTGACTCTCATCCTCACAGCTATACATGTCTCTTGATCCCTGTGGCCATAAGAAACCTTTTAGCCACCTTTTCTCTTAGTGTTGAAAACCCTAGCATGTGAAGAATGTTTTCAAACAGGATGACAGGGCTGCATCCTGCACAGATTTGAAAGGAATTGATTGCAAAGAGCAAGCAATAGCCCATAATATCCTTCCTGCTCAGTTGGCCCTTCTATCACTGCTGATCTCAATATGGGGAAGTCCCAAATAAGTAGGAGCTTTAAACTTCCCCTGTTGTGTCACATTCCTATTTGGCATATAAACCCCTATTATTTGCTATCCAATGGGGAGACAAATGGATCATCGATTAGCTCATGGTAGGTTTGAATCAAGGAATGTGAGAACGTGAAATTGCAGCACCATTAGATCACCCTGACCAGATAGTTGCTACAAACGAACCTTACCTCGCTGTTTTTCGAGGATCTTTCCCATTCTCTGTGGAACACAGGCAACCCTGGTTCCCTGTAGATGCAGGTGGCACATCCAGGCTGTGACGAGACTTGAGGACAGATGCCTGCTTTGGTATCGAATGAGGATCCTGACCTCCTCACAACACTGTCAAGGGTTTGGCCCGGAGCACATGGCAGCTCTCTGCTCAATTTCCATGTTGCTTCCTGCGGAAATCCAGGCAGGGAGGAGACAGCGCGTGTCTGATGCTTTCTCCAGTATGTGGCTGGGGAGTGGCTGGGCTACCCTCACCCAGGGGATCGGAAGTGTTTCAGGATCCACCAGTTTAGCCAGGCCTTAGGCTGGTTCTACAGCCACAGTTTGGTTTGACCGTGAGAGTCAACCCTCTCTAGGTTCAAAACACAGGAGCCACACCTAACCCTCGTTTGCATCTCACATCCAAGCTCTCTTACAGCATCCATATGGGCCTCTTGACCTTCCAGCAGAAATGATCCTATAGTAATCAGCCTTTCTCTCCCTCCAAAGTCGTTACCTGTAATTAGGGGCAGATTGGCGACTGGGGGATGGTGGGAAGGGGTACTGCCTGATTGCTGCTGGAAGACTCCTTGCACTGATGGTGTGAACACCTGGGGTGTTTCCATCAAGACAGGACTCCCTCTGAGGTACTGGTGTCCTTCTGGCCATGGAGTAAGGATCTGCCAGGAGCCAAGTGAGGGATTTGCTGCAGAGATGGAAGGTGGTTTTGGCAGAAACCCAGTTTCATCAGCTGCTGTAAGGCTCTGCTGTAGGTACCTCAAAGGGAAAGCAGAGGCCAGATTAAATCTGTGGCCGACTGCACAGTTTATTCCCACTCTCTCTTAACTGTCTCTGTAGTTACCCAATAACTGTTGATTTTTATCAGTGCTGTTTGTTCTTCATCACAGTTCATCCATGTCCTATGTTTTCACTGTTGTTTTTTTTTCCAGGTTGCAAAAAGTGAATAGAGAATTTCACATGTTTCTGGGGGACAACAGATTCCAATAGTAACTGTGTTTTTCACTAATATGTTTTTTGTCAGCAACCACATAGTGCCTATTAGTATTCATTTCCATAATGTAGGTCTCATAAAGAAAATGGCATAATAAAATAATGCAGAGTTTTATATTGCTTAATTAATGTGAGGTAAAGGCTGAGATAGATAATTTTCTACTTCAGCATCCTCCAAATTAAAAGTCTGGTGCTTGAGGTCTCTAGCCAGACCTCCTATTTGTTACTATTAATCTAAGGAAAAAACGGGGTATGACACAGACCAAATTTTTTAAGGGACTGATTCTGCTTTCATCAAGTGTAATGCAAAGCAGAAGAAAACTCCACAGACATCAGGGTGTAATGTGAAATCATCAGTGGTAATACCTAAGTCTGAGATATTTATAGCATAGTGTTCATGTCTGTCTTATGTTTGTTTATAGCTTAGTTTGAAAAAGAAGATACAAGTGACTTAATTTAAATTTTCTTTTCCAAAACATATTTATCTAGATTTTCTTCTGCCTTATACTTGGATTATTTCATAAATTTGTAAATAAAAGTCTTCATTAAGTAGATAACACTGCATTTTTTGTTTAAATGCAAGTCTTTAATATACCACTTTAAGCTAAGGCACTGACATGAAAAACAACTTTTAAATGAAGATGAATATATCTTTGTAGCATTCCCTGTAAAACATCCTGAATTTCCATGTGTGTCAGAGGAAGCAATTATTTATTTATTTAGCGCTGGCCAAGTGGTGATAGATAAAAGGCTTAAAAGTGGACTTTGAAGGTATTATTATTTTCATTAATTGAAGGCACAAACTCAATCAGAGCTGATGAGTCATTGCAGGAGCCTGCAGGAATGTTACTCCAGCTGCATATCAGGATCCACAGGTGCACATTTCTTGGCCCGTATGTGCAAAATGAATAGGGAGGCATTCAGCATTCAGCAAATTCTTATAGATGGAGGATGTTTTCTCCAAAGGAGAAGGGCATGATAGTCAAGCTGCTCATGGCAGGGCGTAGTACATATTCCAGCATGGAAATACAGTAATTTTCTGATTTGCTTTGACTTTTTGCCTTGGTTTCTTTTTTTAGCAGCCCAAGTACAGTAATGCACTAGTGAGCAGGACCCAGTACTAATCTGTCTTGACTGTTTTCCTAGGTATATTTTGCCAATTTTGCCTCTAGCTTCCACTGAAAGAGAAAGTGAGTGTCCTGAGACTGACAGCCAGCCAAAAGCTCAGGGACTTCTCACCTATAAAAGTTTCATGTGGAACACAGGGGAGAGAACATGTGCGAAAGATGTGCGGTATTGTTTCGCAGTTTGTCATCTGGAAAAGTTTGGAGTCTGATCCCTTGTGCTCTTCAAAAGGACTCTGCCTACAAAATCCATCTTATTCTATTGGCAGCACATTGCATGTCTAGTCAAAGTATTGAAAATTATGTTTCCTTTTAAACATTCTGCATTTTTAACATATTTTGCATTTTTATCACCTATCCTGTGTTTGGTTTTTGTTATCAACAACTAAGAGAATTTCTCAGCATGTGTTATCCCATTCCTCCTAAGGTTTCCTTTAACCCTAGACAAGAGAAATCATACTTGCATATCATTAATAAGTCTTTTCTGACCTGAGCAGCAGAAAAATGTGAACAGTAATGGAAAATTATGCAAGGAATCTGAATTGAGTTTCATCCAGCTCTAGTCATGAATATATAATACAGACTTTTGATTTGATTAGTCCGTAGGAAGTCATGGTTCTGCACAAGGACTTTTTAAATTTATACATAGATACTTTCCAGTGGCAATCACATTCATTAACAGCTGTGAATGATATAGCAAAACTGCCATTCCTGGCGTGTCCCCCAGTTTGTTGTTTGCTTTCTGTTTCCCAGCATGTGTCCTCTTCCTGCCTGGAAAACTTGCCTGGGCAAATTTTGATCACTTTCTATGTTTGTCTGGGATTTACAGCCTTCCTAGAGACTAGTTCTTGGTGAAAGGTCAGATGCTGTTTTGCATATGCACTGTGCTGACATATGAGCTGACAGTTTTGGACCTGGCTTGTATTCAGAGGTCCTAGATAATCAGAGTGTGGACACATGGTGTGCGTATATACTTCACTTGTACAATGCCCGGTGCTTTCACAGGCCTAGAGTATATCCCACATGTGCTATACAGCTACCTTGACCCTGTACAATCAGTATGACACTCATAGGAAGAATCAGCTGTAATTACTGGAAGAATCAGCTTTAATTACTGGACTGCTCTTGCAGTTACTCTGTGGAGGAGTAGGTCTAGGAAATCCCATAAGTATGTATGGTGGTGCTGCACAGAGGTAAAGCATCTGTGGCAGAGTTCAGCTGGTCCTGTCTTCAATTGCACGAGAATAGCTATTTAATCAACTTTAATTCTGTACTTTCAGTTAATTAGCTTTGGCTTTCTCCAGTGCTTTCTCAAAGACAAGCTCCCAGCAGAGATAAGTCTCGTTTCTCTCTTGGCCCAGCTCTAGGGGCTTTTCAGGTCTGTCAGAGATTTTGGACACTGCTGCCTTTTGTGACTTAATGTATTTGTGAATACGCATTAGACTTTTAATTATATTTGGGATTTCAAAGAACTTCTGCTGATCTTCCATGACAAGATCATTCATTCTCTGGCCTGCTGGGCACATAAATTTATGGCACTCTGAAATGTAGCTGAAACACTGAGGTATAGTTCCTTTTTCATTTGACTCACTTTAACTGGAATTTAGACTAATCAGACATTATATTTTTTTTAGATTTATGTAATTATATAAGCACCACTAAGACTACAAATAAAGCCTTAGATCATTGTGAAACAGCAATAACAGTCCAAGAAAAACTCCAAGTTAGTAGAAGAATGTTCACTTACGGAAGGAAAGATAAATATTTCTGAGACTCACATCATAATTTTAGCCCTATCTGAAAGATTTTTTCTTTTTTCCCAGTTTATCTTTTACCTTTGGAAATTAGAAGTTATGATTCTTGCCCTGAGGAACTCCAGTTTCCATTTAGCTTTAATTTCAGTGTATGAAAGGAATGCAACCCTCTATGCAAAATGCACATGCCGCCCCGTGGCTTTCTCATTGCTGTAGGTGTGCTTGTCTGGTGCTCAGGGAGGTAGAGCTGCATTTTGGGTTGTGCAATGTCCTTTGCTTTTGGATGTATGGAATAGCTCTGTATATAGATAGGGCTGCTGGTATCATTTCCATATATGTGAAGTTGTTAATATATGCTTAGCTTTTAATCATGATTGCATTTGTGCTCATTACATGGTTTTGCTTCAGTAATTCTTTCACTCTGAATTTTTAGTCAAGAAGGAATTTTTTATTTTTTTCTCAGAAATAACATAATATGGGAACAAAGATAAATATCAAAAAGGAGAATCACCTTTTGCCAAGATTATAAGTCCTAAAGAATTTATTGAAGCTTATTGACTGAAATGTTTTATTTAAAATAATAACTGCATTTATAACACACCAGCTCCCTTCCAAACTTCAGGATCTGTAAAAGCAGTCAGAGTAACAGATAAATCATACCAATGAAAATTTTATCAGGAGCTAGTTTACCATGCAGTTTATTTTGTGCATTTGCAAAACTCAGGCATCCAAAAATAATAAGTCAGTTTCCTTCAAAATCATAAGGTTTGAAGTAATAAAAATGTTGATGCTGTTTTTATTTCTTGATGTTAGATACACTTTGTGTGACCTTGTACCTAGTCTGTGTCATACCTTGCTCTAAAACCAGCACATGGTATTGTATTTCATTCTCCTTAAAAGCCTACTATATCCCTTGACATTCAACAGATCTCTCTGACATATCATCAATTTCTGTGCAGTTTTACTCAAATCAAAAGTATTTCTAAGTAAGAATCATTCCATATGTGCATTAAACAGTACAAAGTTTTGCATGAATATGTTGCCTGTTTACATGTACACATGATAGCGATACCCAAGATGAAGATTTAATACTATTTAAGCATAAGCTAGGTACTGTATTTCTTCATCTAGCCTTCACAAATACATGACATTTTGGAGTCAAGCCTTGAGGTCAACCTGCAAATCACAGTATTAACAATAAAAAAATGTGTTGGTTTTTTTTTTTTTTTCTGGTCATATCTCTTTTGGGTCTTTATAATTATTTATCTTATAGTAAAATGCGTTCATGGTTTTTGCAGCAGAGAATTACAGGAACTAGTTTTTTGTTTTAATGGGACATAGAAATATCATAGAGTGAAAAGCTATGCTGGCAGCTGTACCACCATTGTAACATCATTCACGTTTTTTTCAGCTTTTCTCCTCTGCTATATATGAGGACATTTAAAGTGATGTAGGGAAAAAGATATAGTAGTCTGGCTACAAAGCTCTCGAGAAACCATCACCAAATCAGTGTCTAGTTCACAAAAAGAAGCTTGTCATTTTAAGTACAGATCCTGCATTTTCACATATATTTAAAAGCATAGTGAAGAAATCTGACTGAAGAATAGTGAAGTGAAAAAAGGATTAAATAGCAAATCTATCTTAAATTTCCAGCTCGTTGTACCTAGGACAACATATATGTTGTGCTTAGCATGAAAATAGATGGAGCAAACTAGGATTTCTCATGCTGTTTATAGTTCAGAAACACAAGGGTTTGCAGTGTCTTTATGTTGGATGCAAACGCAGGTAAACGACCCGATTTTGAAAAATACAGTAACTCAAGAGTAGATGTGAGCACTACTGCACAGTCTGATACTCTGCAATAAACACTATAATCTAAACATACTCAACATGGAATACTAGTGGTACATTATCACAGCCTCCAGATTTCAGGTATATTTAGTGTGAATTATGAACAAATACAAAGGGAAACATCTGGCTACATGCCGCTTCTGAAAGATCAAAACCAGTGCAAGTCCCAGCATTAGCAGCAATTGTGAGTTGTGTCCCACATCCCCTACTGCCCCCCTGAAAATCAAGACCTGACTCAAGGCTGACTGGAGCCTAGAGAAGGGTTGCTGCACTTCTAGACTTGCATTCATTTGGCAATACCTAACAAAGACTCGTCGTTCCCTTGTGGGGATACACATTTATGGAATTATCATAAATGAGTTTTGTGATCCTATTGAGAAATGCCTTCTCCTTGCAATATATTTCTTCTTCCCTTAATCTTGACCTTGTACATATACTTTTAAATATCTTTAACCATATAATATGTACATGTACATACATATATATATTTAAAGGGTATTTCAAGAGTAGTCACATGCAATTCATTTAGCTCTCACGTGGTCTGCACTGAGTGTTCTTAGTGTTAATAGCCCCAAACACGTACTAAAATTAGGATTCATGATTTAGAGGCACCTGATATTTGCAAAACTTGCAAATCAAACTTCGCACCTCTGGCACAAATTGTGCTTATTCTGTACTTCCTAATCCAGTGAAAGCATTCTGATAATAAGCTAAACATTCTTCTATCTGAAGCTGTCTAATAATGGCTCTCAGCAGGATAAAGGCACTTTCAAAGAGCCCTGTGATAACTGCAGCTGATCCACTTCCCACGTTTGAACCAGCTAGGCAAATGTTTTAACTTGTTGTTGCTGTCTTTACCCCTGTCTGCCCATGCCAGATTCATGTCCCCACTTTCTGGGGGTGGAGTGGCTTGACTTATGCCAATATAGTTGCTTTTCAGCCAGACCAGTTTTCCAGCTCACTCTGTGGCTGAAGTGTGTGTATTGACACCAAGAAGGGGATAATCAGGGCAAGGACATTGGCAGCTCAGGCCAGGGGCAAGATTTCTTCAGCCAGCAACAGCTGACAACAGTTTCTGATGGCTGATAGTGTTTGTCAACACTTGGACAGCAATATGTTGCAGGAGACATAATAAAGCATTCAAGTACAAAACAATCTGTCCATCAGATCTCCCATTCACTGAGAAGTCCTACAAGCTCTAGAGACTGACTACTACTGATCTGGAGAGGAGTCTGTGCTGGCACTGGTATGCACACACCACCCACCATGTCACAGCCGTTCATACAGATCTAAAATTGCAAGCCCATGAATATTTTATGTACCCTGAAAACTCCATTCACCAGCTGAAGTCCACTGCACACCAGAGAGTCCACCCAGAAAAAAAAACATCACCCCAGATGTGCGCCCAACCTCGGCCTCAGTGTTTTAGCTTAACCCACACTGAGTGGGACAGTGTGGGTTAGACCTGCTTTGTCCCCCACAAGTGTGGGACAAAGCAGGTCTTACAATTGTAATAGCAACAGGTTTTTTAATTTCTAAAGATTGGTGCTGAATTCGGTCACATTCTTGTTGCTAGACAGCACTGTGTCCGCTAGAGGGCTCTTTTAATTTCGTCTGATAAAATCAGAAATAAAATTTATTAAAATATTAAAATTAAATTATATAATTACACAAACTGTTAGAAATTGAAGGCTCATATCAGTCATATCCTGCTCAAAAGGTAAATGCTGATATAATACTTAGCATTTTTTAATACAAAGCACACTTGATTAGCCACTAATTGTCAATTGATTATCTACTGATTATCAATTAACTACTAATGTATCATCATAACACCTCTCAGACATGACAATGACTTTCATTCACAGAGTAATGTGGGTGGATCAGATTTACTTGACACCAGATTCCTATTCAATGATGCAGTGAAGATCAGGCTTCATATTCCTGAGTACACTCTTCTCGCTGGCAACAAATAATTTGATAAATTTATGTAATTAAGTAAATTTGAACAAAGATTTCCAGTAGCCAACCTGTATTATAAAAGGTATTTTTTAATTAATCAAATACTGGTTGATTTTTAAATACGTGACCCTGAAGTCTGCAGCACCAATTTTCTCAGATTTTTCATGGAGAGAGATAATTTATCTTCACCAAGAGGAGTTGATTGCTTCCAAGTAAGAAGTGCAGTATTTTACATTCCCTTACAGACAAGGGGAAGTGATTCCAAAGTGATGTTGGTTCCAGACACGAATCTTCAGACTCTAATCACAGCCTGCAGTGTGGTCCCATGCCTGACCCAGTAAGGCAGATGGAGTATGTTGCATTTCTCCAAAATAAAAACTCTGGAAAGAGAAGAATATCAAAGCAAGGCACACATCATCTCTACAGTGCAATCTTTCTCACTCGATGGCACTGCACGTTGCCGAAATGCAATAGCGTTACAGATGGTGTCAGGACACTTTGGGCATCAATGCCAAGGCAAATTTTTTGCCTGAAAGCCAAACCTTTACCTCTTTGTTCAGACACATCACCAGTGCAGGTCAGTTACATAGAGCAGGAGATATTTACTTCATACAGCCCATCTCAAAATGTATAAATGCCATTTGTCCGCTTTCTCTCTTCTTACTGATGGGCTACAGCCTTCGACTGACACTCACAGAACCTCAGAGTTCTTTCTGCAGGCTTGCTGATAATTTCTATGGTGACAGGAGAGCTTGTATACCTCTGCAGGCACAATCTAAGGAATTAAGTGTTGAAAAAGCCTGTTTTATGTACATGTATACTCACCCTTGCCGCAGTTAGAGCTGCGGGGAACTGCCATTCCATTTGTTCTCCATTCCATACAGCTACATACAGCCCAGGGGCTGCAGCTGGACTGAGAACAGAGAAATGCTGCAGTTAGAACACAACCCTCGTAAGAGTGACTATTTTAGTCCTCCTACTGTTTACTTTCCAGGCTTTGGACACCCCAGAGATTAAGTGTGACCAAAGCATTTCTCCAAGGAATGCCAAGCTGGACCAGAGAGTATGCCTCCGGTTTCCAGCCCACAGCAGGGGCTATGGCAAGGGCAGGCAGGGGAGGAAGGGTGAACAGGTTTTCACCACATTTGGCCCCTGCAAGGCAGGAACCTCTGACCTAATCACTCAGCAGCTGTATTTGACCACACTCTCTTCAGAAAACATGATTACCAGGTCCTAAATGCTTCCTGGAGTCTTTCATCTTGCCTCTATCTAATTAATGCTAATTTCCTTGATGGTACTTCTAAAGTACAGTTGGAGCCTGGATGTAGATTACAGAGCACTTTGCAGTATCAGCATTAAATCAGACAGGGATTGTGGAGCACATATAATATGCATTTCCTGAGACTTGTGAAGGGTGGGATTTTATCTTGCAGTGCATTAATGCCCCTAAGATTGTGTAACACTGTAAGTCACTCAGTTATCATGACACTTGGACGCCTGGAAATCCTCTTCCTTTACTCCATATGCCTATTTCATTTTTGTAGACAAATCAGTTTGACACATATTAACCTGGAACTACAACGTTTGTCTTTCAGACAGTTTCAAGAGCGATTTTTCGAAAACAACAAAATGTATAGTAAATGTTCTACAAGAATTGAAGAGAGACTAAAATAATCTTCAGGAGGATCCAACTCATATTTCAAACCCAGAACTGTACCTGAGACACAACAGAAGAATGCACATTAAAACTGAAAGGTACGTTCATCTTGCACTATATGACATGATATCACTGAATCCATGAAAGAAAATTATCCTTCATTTAGAGATGCTTGCCTACAGTGAGAAAGGTACATGGGCTATTTTTCAATGTAATGTTAGATCACTTGGCTACATGACTTAAGCTGAATCACACAGCCAGCATCATCCACATAGTTCCACGTGGTCTTTCATATGAGTACCTATATGAGTGCTTGTACAAGCACTTTTCAAGGTATATTTGTGAATCTGCATGCAGCAGTGCAGATGGAATTTGTAGATCAGGTTCCAAAGACATGACCTAAATACTCTAGAAGCCAAACCTATCTGGCTCTGCAACTCCGATCTGCCACTACGCTCCACCCTCTGGTCACTTCCATGGCTGGAAAGCAGATATGAAATATGACTCTTGGCTCGGCAGTGTTTTATCATCAATTCCTGCTGGCTACCCAGGGATCTGATCAACCCAGGGAATTCCCACAGATTTCATCTCTGCTATTCTGAACAGCATCTCTTTGATAACAGTACATGCAACCCAGTACTGTTCCTAACTTGACTCAGATTATTGTCTTAACTCTGTTACAGTATTGGGTCAGTTTCTCTGTCTCTTTTGTAACTGCTGAAGACTGGAAAAGCTCTCAGTAGATCTCCAGGGTATTTTCTAATATCCATCCAAGGAAGGAAATTTCAAACACATATACCCTCTCCTCCTTAATAATGCAAAACTTCCCCAAGTTTTTACTTGAGTTTTTGTATATCTGTATATATATTTTGTATATACATTCTGTATATTTGTTTTTGAATTATAAAATGAAACACAGAATCACAGAACTGTAGGGGTTGGAAGGGACTTCAAGAGATCATCGAGTCCACCTTCCCTGCCAAAGCAGGTTCCCTAGAGCAGGTTGCACAGGTTGACGTCCAGATGGGTCTTGAATATCTCCAGAGAAGGAGACTCCACAACTCCCCTGGGCAGCCTGTTCCAGTGCTCTGTCACCCTCACCGTGAAGAAGTTCTTTCTCACATTGGTGCAGAACCTCCTGTGGTCCAAAAGTGGTCCAAAAATGAGAACATAATCAGAGCACATGTATATAAATTGAAGAAAAATAATATATCGAGCTTTCTTTAGAGACATTTTCCTGAGTTACCATATATGAAAATCAGTTCATTTTTTCAGTAACAGCTTAGCTTCAGTGACTACAGTGACCCAAACCCTGATTATTTTCATTGTAAATTATGATACCCAAGTTTCAGAAAACCTATGTGTTATTTAATTTAAAATTGATTGTCCTCCCTTTTAATGAAATACAGTAGCTGGCGCTTCTACTGAAAAATTCATTAAATATTTCCATTTTGGCTTCCAGCTTGTCTGGTGTTTTTGCCTGGCAGAATACAGTGCATCTTTGTGCGTTATTAATGGGCTGAGCCTCTGGATAAGAGCATGCTTTTTGCCACTGCAGAATTTTCTTACAAACTATGCACTATAAAATGGAGAGAAACAGAAACTTGCATACATCCAGAGGGCTATTTTTGAATGAAGAAATTAAGTCATTTTCATTAGACAGAAACTGAAATAGAGATTTCTTCCCTTCAAAGCATAAATTAAATATTTTCCAAAAATCTTAGGCATTTGAGCAGTGGCAAAACTGGGAGGAATGTGGGAGGCTTTTTGCCTGCAGGTCTGGTCTTTGGCCTGTACAAGTCTTCCCTTCCTTTTGACTCTAAGATGACAGATAACGGTATGAACACTGCAGATGCACAACTACACTGCCAGATGTGGGTGGTTCAGACAAATCACTGTCAAGCATTAAAGGAGCCTTTCCAGGAGGGCTGGAGGCTCTGGCCTGGGAAATGTGCCATTCGCAACAGTACTAGGAGCCACGTGCAACACAGCTACATCCTGTAGGAGCTCTGGAGATGTCCCAAGACCTTAGGGTTGAGTGCTGAAATACAGAGTTTCAATGTTAGGTACCCTCACTGCCCTGGCACTCAGGAATCCTCTAGCAGAGCAGTGCAGATGTGTTTCTGAGGCTCAACTAAGACTTCTGTGTACTTCATGGCATGCTCAGCGCAGGTTGTGGAGAGCAGAGCAGCTGTGTGCAGCCCTGCATGCAGCAGGCAGGAGCAGGTGGAGCTAGTTCTTCTCATATGGAGGAGTTAAACAAGAAGTTTCCTTGGCTGTGAGTCTGTCCTCTTAATCCTCACCCCTACAGCTGAACATGTCTTCTGCAATGAAGGCAGTACAGAAAACTGCCTGGGAAATGTCAAGTCTTTGAGATCTTTATACTACAAATACAGTTGGGGGTGGGAGAATCTACCAGATATTGTCACCCCTGGAACAGAAATGAACATTTACCTATTCTCAGCTGCAATTTTCATAAAGCTGGGTAATGTGTTAAACTGATGGTGAAGAGGGAGTTGTGCTGTTCAGCCAGTATATGAGTTTTTAGGGAGGTAATGACATGCTTTCCCTTGTGCTGTCTCCCTGCTGGGGAACCAGCTCTGGCATACTGACCTAGAAGAATTTTCTGAAGTTAACTGAGCTAAAGCTCCCAAACAAGGCCATGCCCTAAAAGACAAAAAGAAGGTCTCCTGGAACTGAATGTTTCACTTCAGTTCTTCTGGCTTACTTCATACCAGAATGATTGGGATTGGGGTAAAAACAGGCACAGACAAATTGGTCCCCTGAAGCTCTTATTTATGAAATTTAATATAGTAGAGGACAAGGCAAGTGTCGGTCATTTAAACTGCCTTAATTACATCCATATATTTTATGTATTTTATCACCACTGATCTAAATTCTTTCAAGTGTGCTCCTTCTCCATCTATCCATTCACCTCCATCCAAAACATACCCTTAAGATTTCTAGGTTTTGAACCAAGAGAAGTGGTGTTCACTGTTATTTGGCAAAATGAAGGTCTCCTTCGAATCAGTACAGGATGAGAAATTAATGTCCCTAGCCTTGACCAAGTCCCAAAGTGAAAGTTGTATGAAGATGGGAGACCATGTCAGATGAGTTTGAGTGCTAATTTAGTGGGGAGGCGTGGGGATCTAACCAATGTGGACCTGTATTTCCTGACTGCTTGGCAGAAGTGAATCTCTCAAAATCATTTTGTGCACAGCGGCTGCCCCATGCTTAGCAGTCTCATATCCTGGAATGAGACATAAAGCAATGAAAAGGAAGCAGCAGTGACTGAGTAAAGAACATGACAGGATATGAAAACAGGGATTTTCTTAAAGCAGAAAATGTTTGGAGAAGGTTCTAACATAAGGTCTGCAGTGGAGGAAATAGCATGTCTTTGAAGACAAAGATGTTCTCCCCCCTTGCTGGAAATTCTTTGCTCAATATTACAAGAAAACAGGATGATTTTGAATCTAATCTAACAAGATGAAAATCCAGACTACTGTTTTATTTAGTTGTGTGTGCTCTAACAGTAGCAGCCACTTGGAGCCACGACCAAAACTCCAGAACATGCTTCATGTTCTTCAGCACCATCTACTGGCACTTTCCCTACCCACCACTTGCGCATTGCATCACCTACACCCTTGAGACTCTGTCAGGAGCAAAGAAAATAAATAAAATCCCGCAAGAGACTGTCCATGCATAGCAAACCTAAAGACTAGCCTGGCTGAACTGGTGCTTAAACAGATTCTTATTCTTATAAGAAACATAGTAAAGATCTGACAACTTGGAAGTTGTGCAACCAAGCTCATGGTCATACACGGCCCCTAACAGAAATATAGTGGAAGCCAGAGACAAAAGGACAACTCAGAGCAAAACAGAACTCATGAAGTGATGAAAATAAAATATGAGGTTATCCAAGCAGGGAAAAGAAAGTCTACAGGAAATGTAAGAATATTATACCTGGCAAAAAGCTTTTGGAAGCAAAGATTGGGGACAGTATGTATTTCCTGAGATCTGTGCCTTAAGAATGGCATTCCTGAACAGGCTTGGAATGTTATTCTCAAATTTTGCAATACTCCTGCTTAAATATAAAACTGATTAAGAGGGAGGGATGACTGTGGTTTTTAAGAAAATTTTAGATAAACAGGCTCTGAGCCCTGTGACTAGAGCAGCTCTACCTACTTGTTCAGTGGCACAGATCTGCTGCTGGGTTTATTGACAGTCTCTACTGTCTTCAGAAACAGTGATATGAAACAAAAGGAAAATAAGATTTGTACCACATCTTGTAGACACTGCAAATCAGTGCAACTCACATCAAAAGCAGTGATTAGCAGCAGTAGAGGAACCTTTCACTCTGCTCAATGCCTTTTGTGCCAGTGGAGTAAACCTGAATTGAAGCACAGCCACTGAGTGAGGCCTAAAATATATTCAATAAGTTGAATGTTGCTCAGTGCCAGTTTGTGGTATTCATTTCATTGACAAAAGGTGGTGTGCCAGAGGTCTTCGAGATAGCCACAAGTGAGCTGTTCCTGATGTTTCTGAACATGAAAGAACAGAGAAAAATGGCATAACAGAATGTGCTAGTGTCACTCTGGGATAAATGCTCATTAAGCCTATCTAAGGATTTTTTGGTTGTTGTTTACCTACAGCTCTTCACAAATTCATAACAACTCAGTGAAGTGCTAATAGGGAGAAAAGTATATTCTCCACAGCATGAACGTTGACCTCAAATTCATCTGGTCCAATACAAATCCATTGATAAAAGGCTTCTATACACAACCTTCTATTCACAATCTTTTCTTAAAAACTTTCTAATTAACATTATACTTAATTGCAACATCAGCAAAATATCAACAAAATTACCATTTTTCAGTATCACTTTGCAGTATCTATTTTGACAGTAACACCTTCTGAAACATGTCTCAAAGTTGCCAGCGTGGCCTCATGAGAGCGAAATTTAAGCAAAGTCTCATTTAGCATCAGTGTGTGCTTATACTATTGTTTCAAACACAAACGTCTCCCTCCAGTTGCTAAAGACAGGATAACTCAGTTACTAGCTGTAGCTGGGGATTCCAGCCAGCTGTAGTTCCCTGCAATGTCTATGGATTTTTGAGTTTTGTAAATCTTTTTGGAAGATGTAATTTCCAAGGACCTGAGACATCTTGGAAAGTCAATGACTTGAGCTCTGATGGAAACGGCTATATGTGTGGGTCACAGTTTGATACAGAAGTCAGTGGATGAACAGACCAAGAGTAAAGCAAGACTGGATTTCTTGCTGAAAGTGAGGTTAAAGAGACAGAGTCTTGAAATGACAAATGCCATTAATGTTCTTTGAAATGCAACTAATAAAGAATGGGCAAAGGCAGGTAAAGAAAGTAAAGTAAAAATTAAAAAAGTAAAAAGTAAAAATTATAGCAAATATGGCCCAATGAGTTATTCTGGCATAGGTGCAGATCAAGCTGTTTACCATTTATATGCTTCTTTAAAAAGTCTAAACCAAAACATGGGAGTATGCTTTTGGGGACAGAAAGCATCCAACAGGCTCCTGCACTGCAGTGCAATTTCTTGATGTCTCCAAATTTAGTCATTCTAGCAACTATGAGCTCAGAAAGTTGCTACTGTGCTTAAGTGAAGATCAGAAGTTGGCAACACATTATTCCAGATGGCTTTTAGACAGATCCAGGATGCCCAGATAGAGCTGAAGAGTGTTTGGTGAACATATGGGTGAGTGAGTTGCTTGTGGATTTTGCAGGATGTCAATAGCATCACACTTCTGGCAAAACACAAACTACTTGTTCCCACTTATAAGAAATGAAAGACTCAACAAGTGTTTGTCTTGGATGACAGACTAGAGTGTGCACCAAAGAATTTCCTAGTAGCATCTATAGCTGAGGTGGAACAAATCCTACAACTTAGGGTTAGAAACATAAAACAATGAAACCTCACAGCTGGAGTGCTGGAGCACTGGGACTGGAATTTGTCCAGGACTTGCAGATGTAATGATAATCATATCTCCTTCTAAGGGCTGAAACACAGCGTGTCAGTGTTCCTATTTGGTCTTCGAGTGCAATTCAAAGTGCTAACTGATGCAAAAGTACCGTGGTCTTTCATCCTTCAGGGACAAGTCAAAACTTGACACTAAAGGTAGGTATCATTCCTTTGTCTGAGGGTAATCAAAGATAGCTTTGGAAGACTCTGTGAGTTAATACCTGAGCAGATGGCCTGTGGCAGTAGCAGATCTTACTCCCTTAGAGCATTCACTGCTTTACAAGGTACACATGGATCTTTGGCTGGTGCTAGCATAGTAAGTTCTGTATGAAGTGCAGAGCAGCGAAGTCCAGAACAAAATTAAGGAGGAGTAAAATGTGCCTCCCACATGGACATGTGAAGGATGGGATTTTTCCACGTGTATCAACAAACTTGTCTGAGAACCACAGTGATAGGAATGTAACTCCCTGTTAATAATGACAAAGTCTCACGGCAAGGAGCCCTTATAAGTAATCCGTGCTGAGAATCCTACCTTCAGTTTGAGTGGGGCCATCTGTGCACCTGGAGGATGCATATGCAGAAGGAAAGGATGCCTAGCCAGTACTTGTCCCATGCTAAGGGTCCAGCCAGCCAAGGTTGTCCACCTCCTCAGCTTCCCCACAGCAAGGTCCTACATGGAGGTGTTGCCCTCCCTGCCCCACTCCATACCTGCAAGCAATCAGTCATTGTCCACAACCACTGGAGTGCAGGTCTCAGACACGGGTCCAAAGCTACCTTTGTGCATCACTTCAGATGAACTCACATAACACCAGCAGTGAACACACCTCAGCTTTAGTGAAAACTGCTTCCACCTCTGAAATGGTCAACTGAAAAGGTGGGTGAAGAACTCTGAGAGAAGACTCTGCTGGTGAATAGGGTCCTACCATTTGAGCAAGCAAATTGCGGTATTACAACAGTGAAGTAACCATGTTAGTAGCTGTATTCTGCATCACTTCATCTCTTTCTTTAAATGTGAAATAGTAGATGACTCTAGAAGAAACAAGAAGAACTGGGCATCCACTCATGTGTTTGCAGCAGGTCAGCAATTCCAGATTTCTGGGTAATTCAACTACAACGTCTTGCTGCCAGGTACTTTAGTGGTGCAGGGTAATTACAGCTGCATCCTAGTGACAGATGCATTTTGTTGGAGAATGGATATAGGAGCCATGGAGCAGTTTTCTACTAAACATCACTAATAAGAGAGTGCTTGAGGAGATCCTATCGGGAGAGCATGAAAAACACTGCCTTTGGAAAGAAGGTCAAGTTGAAAAGTATCATTTTGAGTGATGGGTAAAGAGCTACATCTGGACTACTTGCAATCTTCAATCTTTTCTAAACAGAATTCAATAAACTAGTGTTCTTTAAGTCTATTCTAGCATTTTTGTTACTCACAGCAACATATCCTTCTGTTAGTCTTCAGATTCACCTCTCAGTTTTTAACAGGCCCACATATTCTGCTTCAAGGTGAAGGAGTCCACAAGAATGGAGCTCTGCAGAGAGGGGGGGAGTCAATAAAAAGTGTGGTGATGCCCACTTCAATCAACAGTGCTATCAAGTGTGATTTTATGAATCTGAAGAATACTCAATAGGACTGCCTATTTGTATTTTAATGAACAGATCATTTTACCCCAGAGAACTGCTCAGTCACAAGAAAACTGCATTTCTTACAGTCATAGCAATTATACTGTAATATCTAATTTAGTCACAGTATACAATGATGGCAAATATCTCTCCTGCATGCACCATATACAGTAGAACTACAAAATAAGTTAACTAATGGAAGTTTTGTGTAGCCTCCAGCTGTTTCTTCTATTTAGGACAATATTTGAGGCAACAGAGAAGTCGTTCAAATAGAATAATCCATCTGTGAAAATGAAGAGTGGAGATTATTATGTGTGCAAATAAAATATCCCTTCAGTATTAGTAATAGGACACAGGACACCAGGGCTCAGTACAACATTTCTTGTAGCTTCTAGAATGGATATTTGAGCCTTTTGCTTTAGCATTCAAGCACTCCATCCAATGTACAGCTAGGGCACGCTGACAGTAGTGTATCATAGCAACTGCTCAAGGTAATTTCAAAGAATTCTGAACTGAGGGAATGCTTTAGTTTGCTTTTATTTCCTAGCTAGCTGTAAAGATTGGCTTTTTGCCTTTCTTTGGGCTATGCTTCATTAGCTATGAATAGGAGCTTTATTGCCTATGCTTTGTTAACTCTGAATCGGAGCTTTAAGTCTCAAAGGGATGAAAATCCAGCATTTAGTAAGCACTAAAATGAAATTAAAATATTATCCTAGAAAAAAATAGTATTGTATTGTTTGACAACATTACTTCAAAGTCTCAAAGGACTTACTCAAAAAAAGTACTAGTTAAGTTGTCAGAAACAAAAAATGTTCTTGTGAATTATGTGCTTCCACTGAGCATTTTCAAGAATACAATTTTTTATTTTGTTATATTTCTAGAGAACTGGAAAAGTGTGTGTAATAGTGGGGGCTACCCTGCTGGGATGGATAAGTAAACAAATTTCAGCTTACTAGGTTGTTTATTCTACTTACTATAGTAAAATAATTACAATTCTTGCTATGGGTGAGGAATGAAAGACTTTCAGAGGTATTCAGTAGGTTT
The DNA here is from genome assembly GCA_013399135.1 of Heliornis fulica. Lineage (NCBI taxonomy): Eukaryota > Metazoa > Chordata > Aves > Gruiformes > Heliornithidae > Heliornis > Heliornis fulica. The sequence continues at coordinate 440,080 of VXBZ01008879.1, read as the reverse complement.
TAATACCAAAGTAAAAGCATGTGAGTAAGTTTTAATGATGTTGAATAGATTAAACTTCAAAGAGTGAGCATGCTGAGGTCATTTAATTAAAAACTTAGGGAATGCATGGCTAGAATTGGCTCTTGACTGGTTATTAGACAAGGTAACATGTAAATGGCCAGGCTGAAACCCAATTACAATATTTGTCTTGAAACAAATCAGTAACAAAAAATGCTAATGGTTGAAAAATTCAATCAGAAGGAAGCTATTTTTCACTGGGAGGAGGAGAGGATTGTCAGTCAACCCTTGGCTACTTCCATGCATATCACAGTTTTACCTGAGAAAGTAACTTCTGATATGGTCCATGCACCTCAAATGCAGACTGGAGAGCTAAAATCCAGTTAAAAGTCTGCCTTCCCCCCAGACAGGGAACAGAAAGAAACCTGAAGAGCTGCAGTTTGGCTAGGAGGTGAGTTATTCTGAGAGACTGGGAAGGTAGAACATATACTGCAAACCAGAAGGGTATAGAAACGTTTTCCAGCTATGACAGATGTGTCTCATCCTACTAACTGGGAGAAGGAGAGAGACTAGTGCATTTTCACAACCAAGGTGTTCTCTATTTTACCTCTCTCCTAGCTACAGCAGATATCCTCTGCATCCTAAGCAGAAACTCTGATTTTCTCTGATTTCTTCCAGAAGTTTTTCTTTTAAAAGGCACTTTTGGATGGAGACTCTTATGGGCAAAACCACAGAAGTGTCTCCAAAGGGCTGTTTTCCATTGCTTCCTGAGCAGCACAGGGGAGTTGGCATCCTGTGTGAGAGCAAGGATAGGCTGAAGGCAATTGGGACGAAGAGCACAGTACAACTCTGTAAAGACATGCATGCAGCAGTAACTAGGAAAAATGGATTCCTATTAAAGAAAAGGACAGGAGAAAGTGATGCTATGGAAGATTAGTGCTTACAATAAAATTTCTCCCCTATTCAGAGGCTGGAAATGTTTAAATTCTTTGAAGAGCCAGTAGAGAAGTAGCGTGAGAAGAAACGTAGGGGCAGCCAAGAAGTAAAGGTTGTTCTGTGCAATGTAGCAACTGATGGCTTCAAGTATGCATCTAAGAAATAAGACTGCAGTTGTAATATCTACTTTAAAAATGAATGCAGCTCCTCCTGCCAAGCAAGTCTGTATCTGGGATTAACCAATTCTGTGTGCCCTTGCTGCTCACTTGAATGGTGAGTGCTTGGCTGACCCTGATCCAGCGCACAAGCACCTGAAAGAGTTAAAAGCTGAGTTCTAGCGGATGGTGGCTTGGTGTCACACAAGGTCTTGGAAGAGGTATAAGCTAGGGAAAAATAAAACCAAAATATATCTGTGAAATGTTCATCAACAAACATGTTGAACCAGATAATGATTATCCAGAGAAGGGCTGGTACATCAAACAGGAGTTGGCTTTCTGAGGAGGACTGCTTGTTGAGTGTGCGGTCTTTGGTGGTCTTCTTTGTGGGAGACAACAAAAATTGTGCAGAAGAAAATATGATAAAGTGCTGTTTTCAAATAGCTCAGCAACTCCACAGAAGCCATTTGCGGCGATGATTTCTCTCAAATTATTTTACTGCATTTTTCTGTTTCAACAAAAATGTACATTGTGTGTCTGCATGTGGTGAACTAAAGATGTGCTGGAGAGGAGGAAAAGTTCATTTCAAACTTACATGTTGAAAAACTTCATGCAGTGAGAACTTATTTTCTCTTTAAACTAAACATATATTTGTGTGAACTTAAAAAGTGCTGATTTTAACTGTTTTTCTTTCTGATCTGAGAACTCAAAGGGCAGTCATCTGAACAAATTTTTGCTCTTACTGAGCTATTATTACACCTTAGAGACCCGAATGGTTCCAGTGTGTGAATTTGAAGGTAATTTGACAAGACATGTGGAATCTAAGGTAGCAAAACTGTAGATAGAGGCTCATTTTCTTGCAGAAAAAAGGGTTCAGGGTATAACCCAACCTGAAACGCTGACTCATCAAAAGGTGCCACAAAAATTTCTTTCCAAACATTGTGGTATCTGTTAATTCCAGGAAACTTCACAGAAGTTAAAGAATGCAATTGAGATGTTCAAAGTAAGATCCTGAACTCCACTTCAAGCTCTGGTGATGACAGCTTCTGGTATGTCTAGGCAGGAAAAGAAAAGTATGGTTGTTATATGGCTAGGACTCCCTTGCCAGAAAAATCCAGTAGTGTGGGTGACAATAATAATGAAGTCTCAAAAGTCTGACATAGTAGCACATGCCAGCTACTACATTAAAATCTCCATGAATCCTGGCTATGTATTTTGGTTTCTAGCATGTCCCAAAGGCCAAGCCACTGATTCTTCCTGGCTGTCTCCTGTCTTTGCCTGCTGATGCTAGTGCAGCACAGCCTGCAATCACACTCCTTTATTTTGTTGTGGACCTAGCTTCACGGTGAGAATATTTAGATGTGTAAATTTAGATATCTAAGTGAGGAAAATGGATTAACATTTCAGTTTGCTGGTTAACAGAACTAACTGCCATCCCCTGGAAAATGAATTGTGGTGGCGGGCGGCTGCTCACTCCTGCAGCCTCTCCCTGTATCTCTCTGTGTCAGAACCCGCTCTCTGTAATCGCTGGGTGGCCGGGGATGTTGGTAAATGAAAGGAGTGTTTCAGACCGAGTACACAGAGATGAGGAGGTAAAATGCAAATGGGCAATTTAGAAATCAAAACTAGGCAGTTGTTCTAAAGTAATAGTTATGATTTATCATCTGTAAAATTCTTTCACCACATCTAAACTAAGGAGTGTTTTGGAACACCTGAACTTTGCTGTTGGAACCTCATTTGAGCTGGAAAATTCTTCCTCCGGAGGCAATTTATTACCCATGTAACGGATGCTATTCAGTTGAATGTGTAGCATACTGAGGTTTGGCTACCAGTTTCACTTTTTCAACACAGAGTGGAAATGTGGAGCTTGTGGGTTTGGAATAATTTCTCTTACTGATATGGAAAACTGAGAATTTAACTTGGAAATTCTTTGATTAACTCCTGATTCTGTTTATGCAGGGAAAAGGATGTTAATGTTGAAAATGAAGTTCAAATGCATTCAATAACACACTCCCTTCTTCAGAGCCAGGTCTTACTTCACCTTTTGATGGGACACCATTCCCTGAACAAAAGGTCTATGTGTCAGTAGGCTGCTATCATGATTTTACATATTTTTAAAATTTAGAAAGTTACATATAAATTACAAATGGGAAAAGTGAAGGTCTGAGGGGCAAAAAGGGAACATTTTATCTGTCTTACTGGTGTGGTTTTACATTGTTGAAAGCAATTAAGAACCCAGCAACTGTGATTAAAAAAAAACCCAAAAATAAACCCACCAAAAGCAAAAGCACATTAAACTGTATACCCTGAATCAGATTCAGTCACTTGATTTTCCTACAAGTTTATTGTTTATTTCCAACAGTTGCTGTTTATTTCCACATTTCTAGAACACACATCTCTGGAGTGTGTGCCTATCAATCTGACCAATGTACAAGATCAGAGAATCTCTAAAACTAGAAATCTGATCACTTCATCTTTCCTTCCTATATCTTCTTTAACTGAAAAGGATTTTTTATTTAATTTTGTATTTTAAACTCAGTAAGCATGGGAGGACATGTATGTATCTGTTCATTTTGTTTATACGGTTGCTGAGGATTTACCATACCTGACTGCTCACATCCATCTGGTATCTGATGATTCAAAAATATGTCCAAGAAATTCTGAAATGGCTAGTCACAAAGCAAAATACACTCCTGTGGCACAGTTGTGGAGCTGTCACTCATTTTTGAATTTCAAATGTTTTAGAGTGCTCAGAATTTTATATTCCTTGTTCTAGTTCACCTCAAAATGATAATGACAAAGATGGTTCTGTTATACACTCCACAGTGGTTTGATCATTATTACAGAAGTTTTGATATTGTTCTTAGTTTGGAACAGGACTAGGGTATATACTTGTGAATCTTTTTCTTTTGTAGTGTAGTGTAAGGTTTGCTTTGTTTTAACCATGAATTAACAGGAGTTAGCAAACAAACCCACTGCTAAAAGTAAATCAGTCTGATACTTTCCTGGTGTGGATAGTTGTAGCTCAGATAAGTTACTGCCTCGAGGCTAAGCCCCTATCAGTCCTTTAGGAAGGAGTAGATTTGTGTGTTGTCTCCTTATCTCCTCCTTTGTACATTCATATTTGGATTAACATCTTTGCAAATGTCCTAGGGAAGTGTCAGATCTGCAAAGACAAAGAACAGGTATTGCTATTTTTACCGTGAAGCTTAAGTTTATATAATGGATAATGACAGGCTGCTGCAAGTGCAGCCCTGCAAGTAAGTAAAGTGGAAGAAAATATCTGAGAAGCCTTCACCAGGCCTTGCAGCAGATAAAATTAGCCACAGGAGAACTGGAGAACAGTTTATGGCATCTTGGGGGTAAGGGCTGAACTGGGCATCAGTATATTCTTACAGTTTGTTGCTATTGGGAAAAAAAAATACTACATAGTACTGACCAAACCTACTCCTTGAAGGTGGTTGTTGAGGCCAATACTGAAACACTGTTAGCCCAAAGGGCAGGCATGTGGTGACACGGAAATGCTTTGTTCTGTAAATGAAGTTGTGTATCTCAGATTTCACAATGACTGCTTCAGATGCAGCCGCTCAGCTAAGTACAAACCCTGAGAGTATGGAAGAGTCAACTCGCACTTCAAGAACTGTTTATCAAACAGATACAAAGTGCCAAAGCTACAGGTTTGGTTTGCTCAATTTATTTATTTATTTTTCCTCTTGCTTAATGCTGCAGTTACATGTAAATTTTATGTTGACTGTATGGATCTTCCATCATTCATGTTTGGATTAGAGTCCTTTTCCAAGGCTCATTACCAAAGCAACTGCAAAAATTACATGTGCTCCCAGCTGACTGCCCCATTCCTGTCACTCAGGGTCTCTAATCACTTGTCTTCCGAAAACTCCAGTCTGCAGATAAGAGAGACCATGATACAAACAGCATGGTTCCCCCTTCCATACAAACCTTTATCTGTTTCCTGATTTAGAGAGGAGTGGGGTTGGTCTGTCTGGGTTTTTCTCCTCCACCCTCCAGCTCTTATTTTAGTTTCTTTCATCAGCTGTGAAATTGAAAACACTTCTGCCAGGCTCTCTGCATGGACAACAGGAGGTATGAGAATCCTAACACATGATAATGCCAATTAAATCTCTGTCCTGTATCATTACCTCATATGTTTTTTAAGTTGCTCTTTCCACCCTAGCTGTAGGTTCAAAAGACATTGTCTCGCTGCATGCTGGCATGAAAGCCAGTTTCAGGGCCTGGACCACAGCCCTGCTCTGGGGGCAGCAACTGAAGCCACCATGCCAGGGACACACCTCCTTGTGCCTGAGGTGGACAGCGACTGACTTCATTTTTCTCCACTCAGCACCGCTGATTTTCTGTTGCTATTTGACTGCTCTCCCGCTCCCCTTGTTTGGGCAGCCTTTGTAGTCCTAATCCATTTGCACACTCTTTTGGGTGCACAGTGGGAGCTTAAGCCCCCAGTTTCCACATCCATAACCTACTTGGTGAGTTCCACTTCTTTTGTGCTTTCCCTTGTCTTACTCCTGGGAAGGAAGCGGTGCTGGGTTTTCTCTTCTGCCTTCCTCATGAGATAGTTGTTCCTTCCCTACAACCCCATCATTGTCTCGTGTGCCTCCCCAAGCAGGGCTTACCCCCAAGACTCTTACCTTAAATAAACTTCTTGGCATTTAGTAAGTAAATCTCTATGATCATCTTATAGTACTCTTGTGCAATGTCATAAAAGTTGGTACACATTTTTTTTTCTCATGAGCTTACCTTCAGGAAGATGAGAAACCACAATGAATCTGGGTGCTTTGAACTTAGGCTTTGCGTGGAATTCCTACCCTCTCCCTGGGTAAATCCTGAGATACAAAGTTATTTTCAGATGTCCCTAAAGCATCTTTTCATCAGATTGCTTGGATCATGAATAACAGCTTTATTTATGAGAAATGTTGTCGATTGCCTGTTTAGCAGAGAGGTAAACTATGATGGCACTATTTTTTGGCCAGATCTTTCAGACATTTGTTTCCTCACCATGAAACTTTCAGGCTTTCCTCTCGCACACATGAATGAATTAACTGTGCAACGCTTTGCCACTGCCAAGATCCTTCTTATCCTGCTTTGTAGATGAAAGGATGAGGAATCTCTGGATCTGCTTTGCGTCTTGCACTGCAGGCAAATGTCCCCTTTATCACCAAGAAATACACCACGACTGGGTTGAGGTTTAAGGCACAGGCTTGCTGTGTTCAAGCTCAGGTCAGCGCTCAGCAGGCAGTTAGCAGCTGGATCTAAACCTCATGACCACTTGAGGCAGACAGGCAGTATTTTAGCCCGGGACATACTAAGCTACTGTGAGACCGGCATGTGTGCCTATTTTTGGTGTCACTGTTACCAAGGTAGTAAATACAATTGTGAGCCTTGGGTCTTGAGCTGGATTTGAAATTCCGCAGCTAAACACCACACTTATGAAAGCTGCATTTTGGGTATTGAGCCGGTGTTCTTATAGTGGTTAGCGTTCTCAGCCAGTTCTGTGAACCGTCTCATTCGACGTGCCTTAAACATGGGGGTATCTGTACTTAGGAGGCACATTTCAACATTTGGGCCAGGTTCTTATTTGGAGAAAATGTCTGATCCACTCTAAAGTTAGTGGCATGTGTAACATTTAATACAGACAACAGGCTGGGATGAAGACTTCTTAATATTAAAAAAGACTTAATTTGTCCCCAGCAGAGAGAAAGCGAGGCTCCAGTTGTACCCCTGCTTCCATGCCAGTTGGCTATTTGCTTCCATTAGGGCTGCTTTGGTCTGCAAGCTCTATTCAAAATGAGCAAGGGTAGCAGAACACAATCCATGCTAATAGCAGTGAATTAATACTGTCCTAGGCTTAAGAGTATGGACTTTCTAAAGTATTCAGGTGTGATTACAATCCATGCAGCACCAATATTTTTGATCTTGTACATTATATATGAGAGACCATTATGGTGGATTGCTGGAGCTCACTTCTGACATGACTTATGATGAGAAAAACTCTTTAAAAATTTATGGAAGCTACTCCAGACTTTTCTATGGATTCTCCTTCAAAACTGCTTTTCTATTGCAACCTCATTGGTGAAAAAAATATAAAGCTTTCTTCTTAATTAAGCTTGCTCTTAATTCAAAGAATAACTCTGGAGAAGGAAAGATGCAGCAGCTTTTAAAATGCATTGCTGGAAATGGAAAGAATATATATGGGAGCTACAGCATCTCACAGAAGTGATGTAAGGCTGAATTCTGCAGCAATAGCTGAAGTCTGAGGGAAGAGCTGAATTGTTATTTATTTGGGAAGTTCTGGGTGATGGACACTGAACTGCTTCCTGTCCATCAGCTTCTCCCTGATACTGTATCTTCATTATATACATACAAGAATATCTACGGGCAAATCTGATTCAAAAAGTAGCATAGAACTTTTTTTCATTTTTGTTTTATTTTACTTTAAAGCAGCTTCTAAGTGATCTTACTGAAACTGGAATAAATCTGTCTGACTCAAAGAAAGTGTCCAGAGAGTTTAGTTTTGCTATCATACTTTAAAATAAAATCTGTACACTAGTTGAAAGTGCAGGCCCTTGGCTGTTCTGCTGTAAGGATTGCTCTTTGCTATGTAATCTCTGCTAAATGCAGCAGAGGTTCTGTGATTACTGATCTAGTGAGTTTCAAGAGCCCAAAATCTGTTTACATTGAGAATAACATTTCAGCAGAACTGATCTTTACCTGCTATTTTAAATATACTCCTTCTCATAGCAGCAGCAGCAGAAAAAAAAAGTATTGTAAAGTAAATGTGGGGCAAATCATAAAACATTAATTAATCAAGACTAATTTATTACTTTTTGCCTCTGACTCTTCATGCAGCTTCAGTGGGTGCATACTCCGGCCTTAATAGCCAAGGTCCACTTCCTAAGTGCTGAAGAATCCAGCCCTACCAGCACTCCATTAGATTGGGCAGGAAAGAAAATACCCTGAAAGGTGCCCCAGCAGAAGGGAATGGGAGAGTAAGTGTAAATAAAGCAGAGGCTGGGCAGACCAACAAGAAATGTTTAACATTCCACGCTCTCCACAAAGGGCAGGTCAGGGAAAGGCAATGAGTGGTTGGGATGAAGCACATGCCACAGATATCTTTCAAGTACTGTTCAGCAGAGTATATCTGGTCACGTAAACATCCACAACAAACAGAACAGTCTTGTTCTTGAACATGGCAAACGTCCCGAGGTCCTTCTATATATGCAAGAGATGGGTCTCACTATGCAGGGAAGCCACAGCTGCTGAACTCACAGTGGTATGTTTGAATTCACAGGCACAAACAATACTGAAAGCTGTACCCCAAGTACCAGATGTTCTCAGTTGTGACCAGTTGAACTCTTGCTTGCTTGTGTCCCAGTCAAACCAGTATACTGTCCAGCTATGCGTGCACTGAGTAACTGGGCAGGTAGCAGCAGGTGGAAGAAGCCAACTTGTCAAAAGTTGCAACTCAGGGTTTAAAGGAAAGCTGAAAAGAATCTTTACAACACATGAAAGCTCCAAATGTAGTGGGTCAAGAATTCTTATTCTTTCTTATTCTCAGGTGCAATCCAAAGTAATTGTATGCAGATCAGAGTTATTCACCCCATCTTTTAATTTATATAGGCTTGAAGCAACAGATTCGATTCCATTTACAGCTCAAGTCACTCAGGACTTTTAATTTGTGAGACTGTAGTGATGCAAAAGTAGTATGAGGGCAAAATGAAGCTTGTTTTTGGTTTATATTTCAACGTAACCCACACAATGTTTAATGGCAGTTGGCTGTGTAGATATGGTGTTCTGAAAGCTGCAAAACATTCAGGAGAGGTAAAATGTTTCTGTGAACTGAATCTTTCTCCCCCATGAATCTGCAACTACCCCAGTCTGGGAACTACGATGCGCATGTGTGGAAGCAAGAGCATGTTGCTGGAATAGCTACACCGAATAGAGAAAACATGGGATGGAAAAGAGTACCATCAAGGTCACAGGTACCAATGAGGAAGACATATGTCCACTTGCTTATCTAGACACTGTTTTGTTAACACTGTTTGTCCTGCCAGGGTAAGAGCACCAAAGGGTCTTGAAGGGGCAGAAGTCCTCCCCAAGTGTCTCATGAGTTCACACCATGGCCCAGCTGCTGGAGACATTCAGCAGCAAGGTTACACTGGTTGACAAAGGCTTTTATTTATGGAGAAGAGGGAGAGGTAACTGCACTGGGACTACAGCTCTTGACTCACGGGTTGCAAAACAATGGAAGGAATGGCAGAACTTTTTCAATCTCACTTTACAAGACTTGAATGTGTCCTGGTTTTGCAATGAATTGTCTAGAATGCCATGAGATTCTGGACAACATGCTTGTAACTACTGCCTTGGTACAGAAGAATGATATAGTTCTTCTACTTGGGATAGTCACAGTACCCATTTTACCTTTTTTTTTTAAAATCTTTTTATGCAGTTAATAGTATCAGAAGCTCTTCTGCCTCGTATGCAGTTTGAAACCCCTTACTGGGTAGTTTGCATGGTGATCCAGAGCGAGGTAAGCCTCCTGGAGCTTGAGAGTTTTGCAGACATGTGATTTTTTTTTTTTTAGATGGCAGGGTTCAGAAATCTAGCTGGAGTTCATGAACCTATTCTTCCTGTAACTGAAACCCATGTTTTAGTCAGGGTTGATTCAATTTTTAAAATAAATGTTTTCCTAGTTACAGGGAAAGCCAGTGCTGTGTATAAGGGGTAGAATAACACCCTTCCAAAATCCATGTGTCACGGGTGGGTGGCCTATACACAGGATATGCATGCACAGAAAATCTAGCTTAGAGTAAGAGATTTTTCCTCTCTTCCCATCTGTTCTCTCCCGCCTACTCCCCTGCCATAATTTCTGACATCTTTCTTCATTCTCTCTGAGCTATTTGCATATCAATTGCCATATTTTAAAAAGTAAGTTTACAGTCATTATTTCCAGTTTCTCTGGAATGGAAATTGAGCTCAGCACCATTAGATTTCAGCAACATGGGAGTTTTTTTGTAGCGTTTCAGCTTAAGCAGAGTTTACTTTTCCTTAATGTAGCTGTGTGGCTGAAGTTGGATTACCGACATAAACACAGTGATAAGAGGTTCTTACTGCTTGGGCATGTCACCTATGCAGCCTGAGTTAGTAACTGCACCTACCATCTTGAAGCATCTGGAATACCAGATTTCTCTGCAGAGACCCATATGTGGAAAATAGGGACACACCATGCTGATATCCATGACTTAGCCCTTGCAGGAGGGAAAAGAGGGAAACCTCTGTGCTACAAGTGTTCTCCAGTCTTTATGCCTGAGTTCTGCAGACCTTTTGCCCAGTGGAGTATCACTAGCATCCCATCCCTCCCCAGGAAAAGCTCCCTGAGAACAGCAGGACTTTTTCCTTTCTGGACTGTTGTCTTACACATTGTGTGAGTTTCCTATTCACACTGGGGAAAATTCCATGTATGGATCAAGGGCAGCACAATGCTAGGTATGTGGTCATCTGCCAAGAACTGACACATTGATTGTCTTTCATAAAACCATGTAATTACCCTTTGAAAAAGGGGAGATAAATCATTTAAAACATGTTAGGATATCAGACAAGAAAATGTAAATAGCTTTGTGCAGCAGCATCTGTTCCTGATCAGGTTCCATTCTTTGATCTTTAGAAATATGGCTATTAATTACCAGGGTCAACGCTAAGCTTTTTCTTGGTAACAATGCTCTTCTGAACCAACCTTAATAGATAGTTGCTTGCAGTTTTGCTATGCTAAGATTCTCTGGGAAGGACTTTTCAGATAAATGGAATAACAACATTACCTTAATATAAACAGCTTTGAAGATAAGACATGTCTGTAGTAGATAGAGGAACCATTTTATTGACAATCATACTTTGAAATCCTAAACAAAATGAGTTCCAAACATACTGAGATTGCTGGTATTACAACTGAGATTGTGAGGTGGGTATGTTCCTGCTGTGCCATGTTCCATCTGCAATATAGAAGCCACCACATCACACGCTCCAAGACTGCTGAAACACTCCCTCTACTCTGCATTTCTCTCTCTCACTGCTGGCTGGACCGAAGAATTTTCACTGAACTCACTGGATAAACTGTAGAGTCTTACTGATGCCCATGTGACTGGGCCTCAAGACGGAACGCATCATTGGACCCTGAAGGCTGGTCTCCAATCCAGAACAGGCAAATCCTAAAGCCTAGCACCAAACCTTACAGCAAGAGTAAAACACCAGATGCACAGTATATGCTAGAGCTGGGTCTTATTAGCCTTAGTTTCTGATTCCCCTTCTTTGGAATTCAGCAGCCAACTGGAAAAGCTACACCTGTAATTTACTTGTGGGTCTTCGATTGACAGGCAACATCTTTCTTGTTGACAAGCTATAATCACACACTGTTTTTTTCAATGAATGTCACAGTAACTTCTATGGATGGAATGAGAAATAGCCTGTATTTCTTCCACTTTTCACACAGCAATAGGCATTAGAAGTTCAGGGTCTGTGATTATGTCTCTTCCTGCCACAGGACATACAGAAGAATAGCCTCTGTGAATTTGCACGTGTGTGTGAGATTCACAGGGCATAGTCCAAAGTAATTGGGATTAGAATTGCTGTTTCACATTTTTTAGGGTGGAATGTTCAGAAAAACATGGACGTGCTATCTTGTCAAACTGCTCATGCAGTTCGACACCAAAATAGCTCATTTTCTCAAAAAGGATGCAAAGTGAAATACACAAACACTTCCTCCTTGTTCAATCCAACAGATGCTTGGTATAATATAAGCCAATCTTGCCCTCTGTTCATTAAAATGTGTGCAACAAATTGGGCTATTTATCATTGCCTCTCTGGCTGCTTTGACACAAAGTGGGGAAAACTTTGCTTTGCATGTAAAGCTTGCAACCAGTGATAAAATGTCCGACTAACTGATGAAAGAGGAGTCAAAGCAATATACACAATAGCTGCAAACATCTTGAAAATGTGGGCATCTGTATCTTGGCTTACCTTACCACAGCTGGAAGGAGCTGGATCAGTATGGTCATGTGTCCTCACTTTCACAACACTAGTAGTGTATGTAAAAGCACATGTAAAATCAAATCATCATTCCTTCAGTCCTTGTGCAAAATGCTGCAATGGAATTGCGGCTACATCTGACCAGGAGAGTAGAAAAACATGGAAACTCAGCTGTGCATTGTTAAGGTCACAGTAGTTGCACAGTGGAAAACTGTCACAATGGATGCTGTGAAGGGAAAGATGTGGTACTTTCATAAATGATCCTCCTTGCTTCTTAGCACATATTGTGGAATCATAATATCATGTCCCATCTTAAGTATGTGAACTGGCCTACAGATTTTAACCAGGATTTCACCGATACACGGATCCAGCTTCTTCTCAAGGGCCTGAGAGCATTACAGCTGAAGTGCTAATATCTCTCTGGCGGCTGTGCAGCACCTGGGAACCCTGTCAAAGCACAGCATCTGGCTCCTCACTCTCACTCTACTGCTGTCTCTACTGCCTCACAGCCACGCTTCCACACATTGCTTTTGGGCACCACTTGCTGTCCAGCTCTCACAGGAAGAACCTCCTACAGATCTGGGGAGTGCTGGGTTGCACAATGTTTGTAACTGTCGCTATACTGAGACAGTTGCATAACGTGATTCATTTGGTAAAGAAATGAGGTACGCAAATGCCTCAGCTACCTGAGCTGGGCCTGTTCAAAGAACCAAGCTGGAAAACAGTGAATGGTGGTAGTTGTTTAATCTGATTTTTGCAGTTCGTAACTAGCATAAACAGACTTGAGCTTTAGATGATAATTAGATGCACTGTTAGAGATCTATCTTGCACCAGAGTCCTTTGTGGATAACATCAAATTATTGACCATAAAAAGGGTGGAGAGACATCCTTTTGTTAAGATGTTACTTTTTCATCCTTTTCTGTGTCTATTTTTGCAGCCCCATAGACTACTCTTTTCAGAATTCAGAAGCTAACTAGCAAAGAAACCCTTGCGGTTCCCTGCCCGCAACAGTCTTCAGGAACATTGCAAGTGGGAATGGAGAGGAAACTTCTAAGAAATAAATCCAAGTCTTTCCATGAAGTGCATCCCCTTTGTGTTGGGGTAGAGGTGATAGCTTCCTTCCTTCTTCTGTGGATCCAAGCCCTGAGTTTATGATAACTGACTGTGCAGGGATATGACATGAAAATATTGTGTCTCCTTATACCTTCTCCATTCTCCCCTCCATCTACAGCTTATAGGCAGAGCACTGCTTGACCCTCTGCTGGGGCTCTTAACTCTCTGTCTCCAAAGGTTTTATTTCCGCCTCTGGAAAAGGAGGCTAATAGGTAAAAAATGTGGGATTGTATTTGGAAGAGGAGTTCCTCTGCTGGCTACAGTTTTGCACACTACTACTGACCACTCCATAGCAACAGCTAACAACAGGGACTTCTCTGTATCCCCTTCTGTCTGAACGCTAAGTACTAAAAACAGATACTAATTGTATGGTTCCAGAGAAAAAGCAAAAGAGCGTGCTGGGGTGAGTCAGGACATATTCCTGCTGTTGTGCAAGGAAAAATGTTATTTAGATATGTGGAGATCTGTCTGTGGTTAACCGTGGCTTGTTGGGGGCAGGGGAAGGGTATGCATGTATATGCAAAAACTCACAAGCACCACCCTGAACTATTTAAAGTCTTGGAGATGAAACTGGTGATTATCTACTGTCTAAATTGACAGCAAATGTCTGTTCAGTGCCATGGTGGGACAGGCTGAACTCAGTGACAAAGAATAGGATAATAAACAGAATTTTATGTGTTTCTTTTGAAGCATAAACCTTGCTACAAATTACATACCATTAAACAAAGGCATAAAAACTTATTGGAAAACAGAGGGTGGCAACACTTAGACAAAAATGTAAATGTGACTCTGGTGCATATATTTTTACCTGAGGGAAATCAATGCCTGTGAAAACGCTCAAGACAAGAATGCCTATGAAAACGAAAATACTCAAGGCAAGAATTTATTACCCTACAATTATTATTATTTTTTTTATTTTATTCTTGAATGTCCAGTCAAGCGATAGGAATGCAGTGCTCAGGATCGCAGTCATTCTTCTTTCAGTGCTTGACTAGAAGTACTGACAAGGAACTTAGGACAGCATTTTACACCTCAAGTTCAGCACTTATATTTATAATTAGGCACCTAACTAGTCAGCATCATTATCTTAGCTAATAAGCACGTGAATGGAGAATTTCTTTAGCAAAGTTAACCTAAATTGCTCATTTGAGTGATTTAAAAGTAGCAAAGCTTGACAATGCTCTCAAGAAACTTACCATGCCATCAGTTACTTTAGTTGGAGGGAGTAAAATTTCACTTGTTACATAACATCACATGCAACAGCTGGTTTTTGTCACTGTAAATCTCCACATGCTGGAGTCAGGTTATTAATTTTTTTGGCACTTGGCTGTGACTTATGTCCATAATGGACTTGCAGCAAATACTGGTTCCAAGCAGTTAGCTTCTCCAAGTTCTCCTTTAAGTATGTCCTTGAATGTTTGAATAACAAAAGCCACCCTGGAATGGTCCATCTGTTTTCCTTGGTATGGTCCTTCCTTGTCTCACTGGTATGTAGGGCACCTTCTTCACCTTTTGGGCAGACATGGTTCTTTCTCAATAATGCTCTAAGCTGCTAATAAGATTGTTTATGCAGACTGTAAGTGGTTAGCAAGCAGAATACCTATTTTTACAGCCACCAAAAATGAAAATTACAGCTCTTGATACACTTTACAACCTAGCCCTTCTGATTATGAGGTCTTGTTTGTTGCAATGAACAGTCAGTTCACTGCTAAATGTTACATTACTCTCCAGCTCCAACCTCCAGGCTGCAAAATCCTGCAGTAATCCCTCCAGACCAGAAGGACTCTGCTGTCAGGATGAAACTAGGAGTGAAGGAGGAGCAGCAGTGGTATACTGGAGGCAGCTCTCCACGACTCTGCAGCAGTGTGAAGCAGCCTCTGGTGGCCAGGGCCAGAGGAGCTGTAGCAAAAGCTGTAGCTGAAACAGCTATTTCCAGTGGTCACCAAGGAACTCCAGATGACAGGAGGCCACAATTTGCTGGTCTGTGGCTCTGCACCCCACAGACTGTCTGTGTTTGGAAGGAATAACCTTCATGTTATGCATGAAGAGATGCATTTATTTTCCAATAATGCACTATCCTGCTGGGACTACGTAGGAAGGTGTAATCTATACATTTACATTCATTCTTAACACAACTGTGCCCAAAATATTTGTCTACAATGTCTCTGTCACGCCTAAAGCAGATCTGCAGTTTCTTTGCCTGGGTACCTTTGGTGGGTGCTGGTGTGGCCAGCAGAAAAAGAGCATGATGTATGAAGAAACCAGGATAATTTCTAGACTTCTAGCATACTCATGGCAATTCCAAGCACAGAGTCAACAATGGCATCCCACTGTGCTAAAGGCAGACTCAGCTCGAGGCTGGCAGGGTACTCTTATATTTGTTTGGGGTGGGGTATCTTTATTGTCCTGCTTTTTTAAAGCTCTGGATGCTGTTGTCAGGATGATACCTGTGACTGTGAGCTTTTGTTAAATGGGAAAATAGTAATTCAAAACCAACAGTCTTCAATATGAAAATAAGAATATTGAAAACAAGCCTAAATGTCCTCAAACCCCGAGGAGACGAAAGCAATATAGTTCCTTTAGATCCAGAATTTTTAATCCAGATTTTGGTGGATGTGCAGCAACAGGTTCAGTTTCACACAGTTGTTTAGCTCTTCCTGCACATGTCCTGTCACTGGAGACCCATACCCAAATTTTCTTCCCCTACCAGTGATGCTGGAGCAAAAGGAGTTGCCACCTTGAAGTTCATACTTACATTGGCTGCACCGTGGCATCTTTTTGCAATTCTTTTCCCCTCTCTTGGCAAATACTTAAGCTTTTGCCACCAGAAATGAGAAGATGAGGTGAGTGAAGGGTTTTGGAATGGGTGAAAAGCAAAGATGGGGGGTTGTGATGACAAAAGGAGCAGAATTGGGAAGTGTGGGGGGGAAACAGAGTGGAGGAGGAAGGTGAGGCATCGGGAAGGAATCTAAGACTCCAATGCTTTGAGTCGTTGAACCTCCAGCACTTCCAAAACAGAGGTCTCTCTAAGCTCTAAACAACATTATTTTTGTCTGGTTACTACAAACTGATAAACAGGAAGCATGTTATAGCAATAAACAAAGGACAGGAAAAGGAAACACTACTAATCAAACAGGAACATGTCCTGGGAATGCAAAAAGGAAGAAACAAGAGTTATGTTTTGCCCCATTCTCACTCAGGATTGAGAATGGTAACAAGTGTGACAAAGCACAGGACAAAAAGGAAAGAGATAGTTGTAGGACAGAAACCAAACCCAACATTAACAGAGACATTTTGCAGCCTTGTTTATAGCTAGGAAAGAGGATGGGAACTCTTGGCCTTGCATAAACCCTACCCAATGTTTGACCTCTTGCACAGGAGTTTTACAAGCTTGTCTGTGTATGAAACTGTAACTACCCCACCTTAGATCCAAATCTGGTCTTTTGCACATGTTTGCACAACAGATTGAAGCTACATCAGCAGGAAAACATGTACAATATTTAGCAGTTGCCAAAGTTAGGCTACGTTCATGCTGGATGGAAAACAAAAAAAAAAGCTCCTTTAATTTTTATATACACATGCACCTTATTTATATATATACACATATGTTTATATATATAAATATGTATGTATTTCTTTGTGTGGAAACATCCTATTTCCAACATTTCCAAGGGCTAGGAAGTATTCTTTAATGTATCCTTTGTTCTTTTTCTGTATGTTTGTTCTGTGTTTTAGCCACAAATGCCTCTTTACAAAATAGCTCTTTGAGTAGAGAAACTTTGGTGAAAAATAGGTCCTAGCGTTCTTCTAAATGTTGCTCCATGAGGTTCATCCTGAAAACAAAACTACTTTATTGGAAATATTGCTACAAATTTCATGGGATTATGATGCATTTGAAAATCCCATGGCTTTGTGTTCCACCTAATCAACAGAGGTGAATAATAGAGAATCATTTGGATTTACTTTCTATGAGTAGGATATTCATAAGCAAAATGTTCAAATGGGAAGTCAGCTTCCTTTGGATAAAAGCTATTAGCATTTGAAATACCTGATTGGTCTTCATTAATGACCTAGATAACAAGGCTGGCTGCATCAGCAAATCAGCAAATTTGCAGATGGTACAATGCCAGGAAGAGTGATTGATACACCAGATGGTTTTGGTGCCATTCCAGGGGACTTGGACAGGCTGGAGAAATGAGCCAACAGGGAACTTAAGAAGTTTTTTAAAAAGGGGAATTGGAAGATCCTGTCCCTGAGAAGGAATGACCCCATACACCAGTACATGCTGAATACCGGCCAGCTGGAAAGCAGGCCCTGTAGATCCTGGTGGACCAGAGCTTGGCCATAAGCCAGGAATGTGATGGTACCCCCTGAAAGGACAAGAGGCAATGGGAACATGCTGGATGAAATACAAGAAATTCCACTTACACAAAAGAAAAAAAGAACTGTAAGGGTGAAAAACTACTGGCACAGGTTTTCCAGAGAATTGTGGAGTTTCCACACATGGAGATAATTGAAAGCCAACTGAACAATGTCCTGACCAACCTTCTTTACTTGGCACTGTTTTGAACAAGGAGGGGTTGGACTTGGTGATCACGACAAGTCCCTTCCAGTATCACCTATTCTGTGAATGTGTTAAACTAAAAAAACCCAAACAATAATGACAGGTTGAAGATTAAATGATTGGCAACTCACAGTGAAGGACAAGAAAGGGAATATTCTGCAGAGTGCCTGAGTACCTCATTTCTGAAGGTACCCAAAATGCAAGAAAATACTGCTGAAGAGTGCTCTGGAGGTGACTGGTGAGGTGACATTAGCAGGGACCAAGCAGTTAAAGGAATGCTCTGAGGTTACCTCCACCAGACACTACAGATGGCCAAACCAGGACACAGACGGTGAGGAAATTCATTGGTTCTGGGATGAGAGAAAAGAAGTGCAGGTGGAGTCTCCACATGCTGTCTGGAGCGGGGCTACAGGCTGGCACAGTAGCTGGTAGAGATGTGGCTGGCACCCACTATGTGCCTTGGTCCTCTTAGTGCTCCTGTATGATTTCAGGCTTGTTTGTGTCCATCCCAGATGGATGCTGACCTCCAGCTTGAAAGCAGGCATGGGTCTGGCATGAGTGCTTTCTCATTCAGCTCTGGTCATCACCAGCTTCTCTCGCTTTTCCTCTCGATTGGCTTTAGCTGATCATCCAATTCCTACCAATCATGATAAAAAGATGTAGATACTCCTCGAGCAGTACAGCAAGGATAGCTTTGGAAAGTATTACCCAACATAAGGAGGGCAGAAGGGTGGGCTGAAGCAAATCCATCTCCCTTGTCTGTTCTGGGTCCTTGTGCCAGAAAATAGCATTTCAGAAGTGGGGAGAAAAGGGACTAGACAGGATTGACACACACCTCTCGCACGACCTTCTCACATTGCAGCTTAAGGAAAGGAGTGAGATACCACCCCACTAGAGAGGTGAATACCCACAGCTTCCAGCCTAATTAGCAGTGGATTGTACCTGTAGCTGAGAGCCGTATTTCTCTGTCAGGGAGGCATGCATGTGCTTGACCTGCTCACAGTCAGCGTGAAGGAAATGCTTCGCTGCTCTGCCAGGAGCCTGAATCTGTCAGGCTATGAGCACGTTTTGCAGACAGACCTGCATCTGCCCTGCAAATGCCCCAGTTCAGGCAGCAGACACGCCTGTAACCAGTGTCAGAAGATGACTTCAAGGTCATCACTGGCTTCGGCACATTTAAGCTGTCAGATATGTACCTTGTTCATTACTTTCTCTTCCCACGGCACACTCCGATCACCATCCCGTTTGGCTTTCCCAATACAGGCAAAAGCAGAGCAGCAGGAGTATAAAAATAGTGAGTTCAGAGCAAACAGCCCTTGCTACGTGACAGACCTTTTCTTTAGGCAAAAGGCCCAGTTGGACTGGGCACAGATGTGATTAAGCTGATTTAGCTTAATTTTTTTATTAAAGGACACAATTGTATAATGACCAATTGCTACTGAAACGGCAGCCACAGGACAGACATCAAGTTTTGCCTGTATGAAACCACGCTGAGGTCACAAGCAGAAACACGAAGTGAGGTGCGCAGGACAGATCTCTGGTCACGCAGAACACCACACACATCATCATAGCACATAAGGGTACCAGCATGTATTGCCAAATATGCCTGTGCCTTAAAACCCTGGTAATTATGATTCTCATATATATCAGCCAGTTCTGCTGCTTTAATAAAGCGGCATATTTTCCCTCAGGCTGCAGTTTGAACCCATGCCTTATCTGCTAAAACTTGTGATACTTCATTATTTTGCACACACTAAGTGCTGAACACAAGTATGAAGAATTTGAATAATAACGGTGGAGCGCTCACACTGGCCAAGCACACAGCAAGCAAATCCTTTATGTAGCCCATTTCTCCACAGTATTATTAGTAAAACTATTTAAATTTTAATCAGTCTTTTCAGTTCCTGCCTACGCTCTTGTTCTGATGTCTGAATTGAAAATAAAATGAAAAATCTGTAATGAAAAATTCCCTAAGGAAGTTTTGTGCCACTAAGCTGATACAGGTGTAATACACCAGCTTGCTAAAGCAAATTACTCTGGCTTTGAAAACCTGAGACATTTATTCTTGAGTCCAAATTCTAAAACCTTTAAAAAATCAAACGTTAGAAGTAGAAACCAGGGAATAAAGCAAAACAAAGTCTGCTTAAGTTAGTTTTGGCAAAATTAGTAAAGAGAACAAAATAAAATATGATCAAGGGAGGAAAACCCACCAACATAAAGGCACTCGCAGTGTGATTTTTTTCAAAGTGGATTTTCACCAAAACCTTTACATAAACCGAAAACTTCATTAAAACATAAAGCTTGAAAGGGTTTCACGGACAGGGCTCTTGTTTATTATGTGTGACTGATGTCAGTTCAGGCGGAGGCTGTAATGAAAATAGCTACATGAGTTGGGTTCAGTTTCTTTGAAGGTTAACCCAACATCGCAAACCAGTCGTGTCACGTAACACCCACTGGCAAGGCCAGGGTTGCTTCCATCTAGAAAGCCCTGACACTGCATGGAGGGTATGTAAACTGACCTACAAGTCATTTGTGGGATAGTAAACTCAGTAAACATAGGTTAAAAACTTTTGATGCTTATTATCGATAGTT
Source organism: Heliornis fulica (assembly GCA_013399135.1). Taxonomy (NCBI): domain Eukaryota; kingdom Metazoa; phylum Chordata; class Aves; order Gruiformes; family Heliornithidae; genus Heliornis; species Heliornis fulica. Next base: position 419,673 of record VXBZ01008879.1, on the reverse strand, counting down.
TGGAAAAGATGAAAGGCCGGGGTTTCCAGAAACACGCGTGTGTCTGTCTTCAGAGTGACAAATACTCTCCGTGTGCAAATGGGTTCCGTGTTTTCCCAAGTAATACCTGGGGGCACCTGACTTGCATGTTAGCCTTGAGTGCCGTGCACTCTCATGTCACATGTGATGCAGACCACTTGCAGGAAAGCAAACGGCAATTTTTAGGAAATATGCTATAACTCCAGAATGCAGATGAGGAAAGAAAAGTGCCCCACTTCCTCTCTCAGCTTGACAAGGGTTTTTTGAGAAGCTGGGGACAGCCTCTGAATCTGCTCTCAGGAGGTCCCACAATGGGCCTAAACCTGCCTCCAGGATACAAACATCTCAAGAACATCTTCACATGAACTGTTTCTAAAGAATTTACGATAGGAGGAAAGAAAATCCTGATTTTGTCTTGAAAAAAAGGAGTAATTGCTTTCAGGACAGAAGAGTTGTGATATGCTGCCTCTGCCTGTTGCGGCCTGAGAAAACAAGTGTAGGCAAACTCTCTGTCAATGCTGGCTCTTATAACTTTGCCTGGGCTAAGGGGTTTCCAGTGGACCTTTGTTGAGGCTCAGCCACTCTGCACTTAGAGAGCTACCACAAATGTACACACAAAAGGCTGCATTTCCTCATTATGATGAATGCACCACAGCCTTGGAAAAGTACTTGCATTAACTGCAATCCTTTGCTAGGGAGGTCTTTATTTCAATGTTTCAGGGAGAAAGCCTGCCTCGTGCAAAGCATGCATTTCAGATTTCTGTCAAACAGCTTCTTCCCACAGCTCTTCCTGCCCACTCTAACAGCTAACAGCACAGAGGGCATCCATGGCTTCCAGACAGTCCCTGGATACCTTGTCAGACACTGTGTAAGCAGTCCTGGGACTCTCCTGGAACTGAAACTCTGGTAGCAAAACCGGTGGAAGGTGCTGAAGGACAGTGCAAGGCTCTAGGGCAGGTGGGAACACAACTGTGTCCTGGCTGGATACAATTACATCTCAGTGTCCATCACTATGTGCCTTTTCCTCAGCACAGGCACCATAAACAAACTCAGCCACATTAGGAGAAGCATGATGGTTTTCTACATACCCTGAATACCCCTTTTATTTGGTGGGGCAGAGACACCTGTCTTCCAGAGGTCACGCTAGTTAGATCCATCAGGAGGAAATACCTTTGCCAGGAACACTGTGTGTCAGCCCCTGTGACATCATGAACAGAAAATGCCTGGAGAAGTAGACCCGTGGGCAATGTAGATCTGCTCACAGTTTATTTAAGAAGGTCTCAAACAGCATGGACATATCAGCACCTCAGGAGTTATGACATGTTGAGAGGCAGTAATTTAGGCAGGCATTCCAGGCAGGTGCATCGGAAAAGCTGCTTGGGGATTTGAGGGCTGAATTCAGGTAGCTGAAGTGGCAGGTGGGGGTCTCTGCTCCTTCAGGGACTGATCCTCCCATGATTTGCGAAATATAGAGCTGTAGAACTGATTTTTTTCTGCATGAGTGAATGAGAAAATGTGTTGTTAGTGAGAAATAACATCGTTACAAATCTTTTTGATTCCTGCAAGGCAGACTCAGTCACAAGCAGGGGCAGCAGTCTCCCAGTGTAATCTTTATTCAGCTCTCCCACTGTGCTCTCATGTGCATAAGTCCCGTGAGTGCTTACGCAGTACCGTTGAGTGTATTCAGACTTCAACTAGCCCCCAAAAATACCCAACTGTAGATGTATTTTCCTGCTCCCATTCTCTCATCACTGTGGCAGTCTTTGGCTCTGATTTGTAAATGCCAGCACCAGAAAAAACCACACATTAGTTTTTTTGTTCTGAAGTCGGTTTTTGGGGTTTTTTTCACTTCTGCCAATACCAACCCTCCTACGAAGAGGCAAGTTAGAAAGAGTGCTGTTAGATGCTTGTCTAAACCTGCTTCAGCCTAAATAAATGGACACTAAAATCTGCTGATTGAGTATTATTGCCTGATATGTGAGTGCCTGGTGACAGATTGGCCTGGTGGCTGGGACTGACACAGTCTAGGCTTCCAGGTGAGTGCTGGCTACCTGGGCCATGGTCTGATCCAGAGTATTAAGTCAGCCTTAGGCTGAATTAGTCAGGAGACCAGACAAAGGTGAAAGACTTGGTTTTGGGTACAAATAGTTTCAAAAGTCCAGGGATGCACAGTACCTGCCCTGCTAACAAACGCAGAACAGCACAAATCCTGAGGTCTTCCATAAATCAACAACTTACAAATGTAATCACAATCCTTAAGCCATACAGACATTCCTCAGATTTTATTAATAATTAGAAATTTTCACAGAATTATAGAAAAACTTAGGTTGTTTAGGACCTTGAAAGACCACCAAGTCCACCTTTGAATCCTGAATGAAAGGATTCACACTTGAAAGCCAAATGCCACAAGCCATATTCACACTAAACCCTCAAATCATCTTCTCTGCAGCTAATTAGCAAACATATCCACAGTTCTAAACCAAAAGTTAAATTGATCTAATTTGCAAATAACATTTACATTTTGATGATTTATAAACATGGAATAATGACAGAATGTCCTATGTGTCATGGCCAGCACAGGTGTAAGTGGAAAGGAGGGAGCACTGCGCACAGCATAGCTCTACCTCACAAGTTGTCTGACTCTCAAGGGGACCTACAGAGCTCTCCTTCCCTGGAAACATCAATTTGTTGTTATTGTCATATATTTATTTTTCTTAGCATCTAATAGCACATGTGCAACTGCTCTTAGAAATGGAATAGCTGCTGTCCTTAGCCTGAACTTGCATTTTAGTCAATTCCAAAAAATGGCTTTATAAAAAGAAAGTTTTTTTTCCTCAAGGCAATTTTTAATAGAAAACAAATACAGTTTTTAAAGTGTTCTTATGTTTCTTACCTCAGTTTAATATTTCCTTTCACTGAACTGATCATTACTGACCACTCCTGTTTTATAGTATCCCATCTGAACATCGTTACACTGGGAGGTGTTTTCAATCACCATTTATCAGCACAGGAGGGGTAGTAACATTGTAATTTCTCTTGCTACTCTTATTTAAAGAAAAATAACGTGTTACTTCAGGGACCAACTTTCTTTTTTCTGGTTATTGATGCTATCATCTGATATCCATCAACAAAGCTTTTAAATCTGTATATATGTATAATGCAACTGTCCAGATAATCAGTGTGGACTTTTATAAAGAGTTAAACCAATTGTAATGGCCAGTCAAAGCCTTGTAGGACTGAAGTATCGATATTGGTTTAGTTTAATTCCCAGATGTGCATGTTTCGCTCCTCCCCTAACTCTCCAAGGACCTCAGTTTGGCTCAGTATAGCAAAACCATTAAAAATTCCCTTGTGACATACCTATTTAAGTAGAACTGCTTGGCTGGTAGAAGGAATCCAGAGTTTGAACGTTTTTCCTGTTTGCTTCCTAAAGAATGCTGGATGCTGGACTACAACATCAACTTTTCCCAAATCCTGTCTACAGTTTCAACTGCTCTGCCTTCCCATGCTTACAGCATCTTGAGCTTCTCCAGCAGCTTGTTGGCTCAGCGGAGAAATTTTTTACTCTTTCATCCAGAGCCTAACAAGGAAACATTGATGATGAAGCATGAGTGGAGGGCTTTATTTGCTGAAGTCTGCTTCTCAGGGCAAGTTTACTGGCATATCTGAAGAGCTGAGGATGTTTTTGTAGTACAGAAGCCAAGCTGGTCATGATAAGACCCTGAGGGGTGGAACACCAAGGTATTTTCTGTGTTTAGTTAAACTCTTATAGCCGTGAATAATTTAAAATGATTATATTTTATTGAAGACTTGTGATTCAGTTTTCTCAAGAGGCCTATGAACACGAGGGTCTTCTTAGTCTGAACAGCCCATACTGCAATACCAGGATTTAAACAAATAAACATCCTCCCCACTACCCTCCCCCAATCTCTCCTAAGACAATAGTTGAAATTCTAAAGGCCTATAAGTTAATTAGATTCCCAAAGAGAAAAGAGGGTGAGGTCTAGGAGAGTCACCGATTTCCCAAAATAATGTGCTAAGCAAGCCAGACTCATGGCTTACTGAAGACAGTGGAAGCAATCCTTTCACTCCAACAGGAGTTGAACGACTACATCCAACAGCACCGTGAAATATAGGGGTTGTGTCTCAAATTCTATGACATGTAACAGTCATTTGGACACAGGACATTTTGAAGGAATATCTACTTTATGGACAAGAACAACATGGATCTGTAATTTTATATTTCTTGGGTTATATTGACATAAATCTGTGGGATAGTAGGAGTTACCAATTGTTACTTGAATAGGATTCCTTGCTTTAGTTTGTCTGGTTAAGACAAATGGAAAGAGCCCACAAATATATAGGGCAAAATCACTTCCTGTTTTTCCTGTCTGAATTAATTCCTGTCTTTCCCTGCCAAGCTGATGCTTACATAGTATGTGCAGTAGATACACTAGCTTGTTGTCATATCAACCATTGTGCTGTGGCTGCTACCCTGTTAAAACTTGCCAGGACAATACTTGGAATGTGAAATACTCCGCAATTTACAGAAACATCAATTCCATTATTTGCAGGAAATCTGCCCTGCATTTTCCCATTGACTGACATGACTGACTTTCCCAACCCAACTAACCTGGACTGTTTGCTTGTCACACAACAAGCAGGCAAACACAGAAACCTCTCTCTACTTTCTGTGGCAGAGATTCTAGTCATACAGGTGTGTAAACTGTGAGAACAGAAATGAAATAACCTCAATAATACTCTGCTAGTTTTATGTCTCATCTTTTCCTTTAGTAAGTTTCTCTGTTTCCATAGGACTGTAATTTCTTGCTCTTAGTGTATCTGCTTTGAACAGCCACATAAATAGAGACCCACCAGGTAAAAGTGGAGGGGACTGTTGCAGCTGATAGGATTTTGACCAAGTCATCTACAGTGACGAAAGAATTGTGAATCGTTAAGACAAAACAGAATAAATTTACAGCTTTGGATTTGTAGAATCAGTCTAAAAAAAACCCTTTTCTAAGTAAGATTGCTGTAAAAGGCAACCTGTTCAAAGTCTTGATTTTACAAAATACTATTCAAAACACGAACTGAAAACCTAATATCTGAAGATGCACTTCTGATTTTCATATATTTTTGTCCATATTCACAAGCACCCATCTGCTACTCTGGAATATTAACTAAAAAAAGACCAACATAATGATATTAGGAAAAGATGATTATTTCTCAAGTTTTGGAAAATGGAACTCAGGTATTTTTGCCACATATGCTTGGTAAAGTATTGTGAGAAACAACACTTCAGGCACCAGGTTTTTTAAGTTCTAGAGCTGAGAGCTCCAGTAGGCAGCCAAGAAACACCATGGAGGAATGTGTTGAGGGAATAGTAGTTCAGGTAGATGACTTGGCATGTTTCCTTCTATAGCACATTAAATTCCAGAGGACTGGGCTTGCCAGGACTCAGAAAGGCCTTCTGCATAGGTTACAGCCCGATGGGGCTCCCAGCTTCACTAGTTTCACACATCAGAAACCTGCCAGCAATGCAGCAGAAGATGTAACTCCTTGAAAACCAGATGCAGGCTACAGCAGCAGAGAGGCTGGTGTTCATACAGCCATAGTATGTCCAGATAATCTCAGCCCATTAGTCTCTTGCTGGCAGCATTTTAAGAGATATTTCTGGAGTCTCCTATGAATTACCCTCTTTCTAAAAAATTATGCTTCTCATGGAGTTGCACAGGTTTTGTCACAGAAACATGGACTCTAAGAAGTTCTCTTTTTCTTTTAAAATGCTTTAGAAGTTCTGCAGTAATTTGTCCAGGTTTTTGATCACTTTCTGGCTTTAACCCTATTGAATTTTGTGAAGTGCTTTCATAAAGGAAATAATTCATTAGTGGTGGTAGCCCGTAACACAGGCGTAAATGAGGAAGGGAAGTCTGAGTTCCCCGTTGCTGGTGATGGCAGTAAATAGGAAATCCTTGCCCAATCCTCCCACCCAGTACTTGGCACGAGATGTGGTTGGAGAGCAAAAGGTCTAGACCTGGGGAAGCACTATATCTAAGGTGATTCCAACTTATTAGGGCTATACACAAACAAATCCTCTGTGCTAATTAGGGAGGCTGTCAGAGAAGGGAGAAAATTACAACTGAAAAGGAAGACAGGAAAGCGAGCTGATAAAGAGAGTCTCCTTGACCAGAAGCCTGCGGGTGCTGCTGTCATCACTGCTCATTTTCAGCCCCACAGTGAACTTCAGGCCAAGTTCAAATCAGTGTTGCTCATTGACTGTCATGATCTCAACAGGACTCTCGTTTCAGATGTCATCTCTTTACTCAAGAGGAACGACCCTAAGTAAGAGAAAGACAGAACAACAGGAGGATTCTTGAGAGCTCTTAAAAATTTGTCCAGGTAAGAAAATTTAGACTACATGGATTTAAAGTACTTGCAGGTAGTCTCTGTCAAGTAACTCCTACAGGGAAGACCAAGACTTCAGAAAAGAAAAAAAGATGTTTCCTCAGACTCTTTCAGTGACATCTAAGCATTACTTTGTCATGTTACAAGTGACAGAATTGGGGTTTTCCTACTTTCACTGAGCCACAAGACTCTTAGTGATGGAAAAACGTCTTCTTTAATCTTTGCACAGTGGCTTATTTGGTCTCTGGCTTTACTGGTTCACTCCTGATTCTATAGTTGCCATCTATAAAGCCCACCCAATGTAGAGCTGTCTTAAATTTTATCTGCTCTTCTTGTTATTAGGAGCATGATTTCAGTGATGAATGTTTATAACACATCCTGTGGAATTTCATCCTCCCCTGCTAAACTGTGTAGGAGATTGTCTTAATAGACAAAGAAAAATGTCTGCTGGACTGTGGCCAGAAGCTGGGACTTGCTTACAAGTTAAAAAATACATGTTTAACTTTCTGGTAGTGTGTACAGAAGACATATTAAAAAAATTCACCTCTCTTCCCACTACCTAAACTGGAAACAGTGCAAGATTAATGTGTTTTTCACTATTTTATGGGAAATCACAAGTTTAATTCTGCTTCTTGACCAGATGTTTTACAAGGCTGTCCTGCTCTGTTTTCCTCTACCTCTAACTAGGAAAATAAATTACAGATGACTGTGAAAAACTGAAGAGGGCTACAAGGTAGGAAAAGAGACAGTGATAATAGGCTTTATTTGCAGGTGTAAGGATTCTGACTTAAAACAACAGGTCAAAAGCTTGATTTATCCCAGTTTTAACTTCCCTGAATAATCTGCTTGAGCAAAACTTGGAACTTAAATTCAGTGCCCCATGGTGTTAGCTAGATTTATGCTTGTGCATTTCATTTAATCAGGACTTGAGTAAAGACTTCAGGATGTGAGCTGTTCTGAAGTCTATAAGGCACAGTTTCTCACCTACACTGAAGAGAAGCAGAATCACCATGCATTGTCTGATCATCTGTTACGTTGCATGTATTGTAAAGGAAATATACATTCTCAGGGTTGTATTGAAGAATGGCAACTAACAGGTACAGAGTCTAAAAATATTAATGACAAATGGTTTTGAGCATTTCACTGCTTGCATAAAAGCTGTAGATACCTTGCACTTACAAAGGAGTTTCAAATGGCACCTAAGCATCCCTGAGGTAGCAGCCAGGACACGCTAGTGTTCCTCATCCCATGAACAGTAATTGAGAACCATGACTGCTAGCTGTATCCCCATGGAAAATGTTACATGCCAGGAATGGAAAAGCACAGCAGCAATAGTCCCATGTAGCTGGTGGAGTGATTAGAAGTTGATGGGTTGTTTTTGCTGCAGCATCTCATAATGGGAAGAGAGGATGACTCCCTTGCCTTAAAGCACCTTATCCCTGCTGCTGCTTCTGAGTTGGAGGAGGATGGATGTTCTTTCTGGTGTTGGCATTGCCTGAGGTGCTCTGGAGTAGGAAACCAACTGCTCTTTCCTTCATTGAATGCCCAGAGAACCAGAATTTCTCTCCCACATTTATGGAAAAGACTATTTGTCCAAAGTGGGTTTGTGATGGAAATGTGGGCTTGATTCTAGCCCCACCTCTCAGGTTCACAGGCTTCCAGACCCATGGTAGCTTCCCTATTGAGCTGTCAAGAAGGCCAGAAAGCACACAGACTGCGGACGGAGAAAGCCAAGTAATTCTGCAGGGGAAGAGGCAGCTTGGGATCCTGCCTGGCTTCTGTCAGGGCCAATGTGCTGCTCAGAAATCTGTCAATTACAGTTTGGGAGTTTTTCCCAATGGAGAAATTTTCTGTCAGAAATTTCCATCCATCTCTGCTCTGTGTTGCTACCACTGCTCCAAATGAGAAAGGCAAAAAAGGCCCAGAGAGCCTTGCAGAGGGAAGGTGCGGGACCCTGGGAGACCTGGCATTACAGTGGGTCTGCAGTTCTTGCTGCCACAACCCATCCACAGATACACTTCCAAAATGTCAGATATTCCCTCCAGAATTATGTATGTGTGTTCACTCCAGTATGACCGCCAAAGCGGGTCATGTGCCTTGCCAGGGACTTTAAAGAAAGTGGTTTATGCAACACTAGTCCTCTGATAAAAAGCTCTGCTTCTTATTTGTCTTCCTGGTCAATATTCTTTGAATTTAAGAGGAAAGTGGATTATCCTGGTTTTTGTTTGTTTGGGTTTTTTTTCCCCACAAAGAAGTATATGCTTTTTATATCAAACACAAAGTTGTTTAATAACTTGCACTTGTTACCTTAGCTGACTGAAATGCATTTATAGCTAAGTGGGACAATGGCATCTAGCTGAAGTATGCAGAACTACCAAAATTACTGGGTCCGAAATTCCTACGCTGAAGCCAGGCTCTTTAAATGAATCGGTACGTTGCTCCTGATGAGTAATATTTTCAAAGCGTTACCGGAACTTTGCTGGCATGGTGTAAGCAACAAATCATTTGAAAAATATATTAGAAAGTAAAATATCATGAAAATATGAAGCTTATGCTTAGTGCATGTATTTTACCTTCTCGTGGTATTTAGATGTAGGTATTACAAAGAAAATTACCTATAATCTTAGTAGTAACTTGACTTTTTAAAACAAAGTGCTTGTAATGCTTCTGTTTTCCAGCTTGGTTTGAGCTAAGTTTTATTATGCTTTACTGTTAAACGCTGACTATGGTCTTCAAACCATCACAGATAAAGAATGACATTGCCCCAAAGAGATAAAAGTATACCAAAAAAAATGCAGATAAGAAAAAATATACTGAGAAACCTATGTTTATTTATAAATGCCGGTCAAGCTTCTCTGCTGCACCAGACTGCTGTTCAGTACAACCCTTTGGGAGATGGCAGACAAGATAAGCAGGGAAGCTATCACAGCTTTGTGATTTTCTGCTCATCCTCCTGTTTCAGTTTGAAATAGATTGCAGGACATTTTACCAAGGGTTGGAACTGAAGTCACCCTTTCTGAGACCAAAGAGGCAATGATAATCACATGGGCTGGCCTCCCACATAATGCAATCCAAGTAGCAAATAATTTCCATGACAAGGATGTCTTGCAATAGGCTGAGGTCAGTATACCCTAGGCATTCGTTAAGAGCAAGATTCAGCAGTTCAGTCTGAAGCAGATAGACAACTACTAATATCCAACTTGAAGATCAAGTTGAAGATCATTTCAAGGAGCCTTTCTCTCCACAGAAGTTACAGGAAGCCTATACCTATGTAACCTGGTCATGCACTTAAATTCAGGAGGAAGGAATTCAGGTCATGAACACTTGTTGCAGAAACAAGCTCTCTTGGCATCTAAAATTTTTCAGAATTTTTCCACTTTCCTGTATTTCTTACTTCTTTGCTTTTACCTCCACTTTTCACTTGTGATTATTCCACTTTTCCTGTGAGCTTCTGTTCTTCTGCTTCTATTTTTCCAGATATTTTTTTCCTAAGACTTGAAGGACACAACACTCTGAGATGAATCTTTCTCATTAAGGATTGACTTCCACAGCACCACACCATGAGAATTAATCTCATTCAGATCTACACCAAAACAAGAATAAACACCACAAGGATCTCTGATGTTTTGTTAACTAGTGCTGGGATATTGGCTACTCTTCTGGACAGTATAGGTATAGGATACAAGGAGTTAAGTGTCACCTTTCCTTTCACCATTTGTGTCTTGTACACTTTCTGCTACAATAGTCCCAATTACCGGTGCATGCTCAAGGCACACTTCGATGACATGAGTCAAGTTAGCCACCATTTTTCCTCCAGCTCTTGGCCATGTGCTCCTGCCTCTTTGCCTACACTGGGATCTTCCCTAAGCTGATTCAATCACAACAAAAGATGGTTTTCAGGCAAGTCAGTGAGCTGAACAACTTAATGAACACTGGATTTGTTGCAAGGGAGTGTGTAAAATCACAGGGAAAAATAGGACACCTGGTTTGGAAGGCAGCAAGCTGTAGTCCAAGCAGCTAGCTTTGTTTTGCACTGGCTCTTTTTCAAGATTGCAGATCCTCTCTCTTTCCTTACCTTCTTCTTAGATAAAACCAGTGACAGACAGTGACCAACACATTCGTCTGTTCATACCTCAGTCTCCTGAGGCCAGTATTTTAAAAGCTGGACTCCTAGACTGACCCAAGGCACTCCTGAGGGGATCAGCAGGTGCCACCTGGCCCCCCAAGTCTTCCCTACCCTGGGCACCGTGGCTGCCACCACAGTGTCACAGCCAGACCCACAGCCAGTCACAAAACACAACAAAAGTATCTCAGTGCAGTTCCGTTGGGATTGGCCAGGATCTCATGACTATGGCATGAGGCTTCCTGGTTACTGACAGGGCAGCAGGAACGCAAGGCACGATGCCTCTGCCATTTGTCCCCCTGAAACACATCATGAAGCACCGGGACAAGGGAGGAACACCCGGGTAGGGGGATGTGCGTGGACTGTTCCTGCAGTATAAACATGGTCGTTTCCAGGGCCATCACCGGCCCTTCTCGCCCTCAGAAGAACGCAGTTCACCCCCGCTGGCACCGAAGCAGGGGTTAAGACGGCGCCGCACAGCGGGGGCTGCTCTGGCCGGCCTGGGTGGGAATCGCGGGGAGGGTGGGCCTCCAGGAAAGCGCCCATGCCGCGGGACCTCCCTAGGCCACGGGACACGACCTTCTCGCTCGTCCGGCCGGCAGGCAGCCGCTCCCCTGCCCCTCGGCGCTCCGTGAGGGCGGGCAGCCGCTCCGTTACCCACCGCCGTTGGGCGGCGGCGCTCGCGCGCCACCTAGTGGGGCCGTTGCGGAGCGGCCGCGGCGCCGCCTGAGGGGTGGCAGAAGGCGGGCGGGAGGTGGGATATCTCCCCTTGGCTATATTAACCGTGCCACTTCTGGGCGGCCCTGCGGCCGTGTCAGTGCCAGGAGGGTGAGGCGCTAGTCCGGCCCAGAGCATTTCTAACGCCTGTTGTGTGTGGAGAGAGACTCGGGAACCATGGAGGGCTCGGTGCACCCCCTGCCCTGGGTGCATCTATATATGGCACAACATATAGTGTAGAACTAGAGATGAAACAGAGGCCCCAGGGCTCCTGTCCCCTGTCTCAGGGAGCCGTCACACACCTCTGTTCTCAGGTGTATTGCATCCACTCTAAAAACAAGTTAGTGTTGCTGCATTTCTCTCTTCATCGCAAGGCTGTTTTGTAACCCAGCTCCTCCCATCCCCGATTCCAGGCTGTGCCTGCCCATGGCTAACATGCACCGATTTGCTTTTGTGCCAAGTGTGTGTCCCAGCAGCGTATGGGTAGCAGCCCTGCTACCCAGGCTTGGCTCACCAGCCAGGCCCTGACCTCTGATGCCAGCAACCCTTGGCAGGAGCTGGCTGCTGTGCATGCTAGAGGTGCCAGAGTTTCAGGAAAAGAGATGGTGGCAAATGGCAGGGTGTGATGTTATTGTGAAGCAAGTATTGTTGTTGCAATCACCCTAACAAAATTGCCTGAATTGCAGATTACTTTGATATTAGTTTAGAACACAATATACAGCATGTTAAGGCCCTTAGAAATGGATAACTAGTATGGTGGTTACCTTGATCACTGTGGAGGCCGTTATGGACCTTGAATCAAAATAATGGACACAGATTATGGACCTTGAGTTAAAACAATAGGTAGCAGAAGAAACCGGCTTTGGTTTGCAAGATCACCCAAATATGAAATGAGCATGTGCAAGGATGAAGTTTATCCGTGGACACAGTGAGGAAGACTATCAATCACCAGAGGACCCCCACTCAACATAACTATGCATGTGTCAGGGATATTTGCATATGATAATGATTTCCAGGAAATAACATTAATATATTAATCAATCCCTCCCCTCTTTGTATTTAAAACAATCAGTAAAGTTAATCAATGATTTTTATAGAATGAGAATATAGACAAGGTGAGATAACTGAAAGCAAATCATTGTAAAGGTCAAATTAAGACATGAGCGTTCTATGCAGTTTTGAGCAATAGCTTTGTTAAAAAAGTGTATAAATATATTGTGCTTTGTACCTACTGGTGAACATGTTTTTGGAGGATCTATTCCCCCGTGTCCCCCAGCGCTGGATAAAGAAGTGCCTGCTTATCTACTTTGTGTAGATAAGTTCTTCAACAATCATAGATAATGATTGCAACTGCTAACATTGTCCCTGGGACAGTGTGTGGCCTCAAGGAAATCATGTGGGTCAGCAGCACTGCTTATGCTCTAGAATGATCTGAGAGGGGTTTTGTTCCTTCTGTTAAACTACATTACAAAATTTTCAGTAGTCAAAGAGACCAAATCTCAGTCTAGAACACACTGAATAATGATTCCCTATATAACCTATTGGTGCAATCACAATAACACAGGCTGAGTGAAATATTTCTAAATGAGAAAACAAAAACCCCGTGACAAAGAAAACATGCACATTTAAAAGGCCATCAATGCCATTCTCGACAACTGATCTCAATGCCCTCTTTTCTAAGAGGGGCAACTTGGTGTTGAAGTTGTTGCAGCCTTTTTTTTTGCCACCAGGTAGTAGCACTAGAGATAGGCATTAGCAAGAGGCTATGGAGCCCACCTCACCCAAATTCAGAAAGTTCATTTACTTTTTAGTCTTCAGGAATCTGCAGCTCAGAATCAGAGGAAAAGCTTCTTAAACAGCAGAACTAGGTGCAAACAGGAATGAAAATAATAAAATCTACATTTAGGTTTTACTTTAACAGACCTGGTTCCTGCTGAAAAGAACATCAGGGGATTTGAAACAATCCGCAAAACTAAATTGCTGTGTATATACATGTATTTGTGTAAGCATACACACGTGTGTGCTTTGAATAGAGTAGAAAACCTGTCTTGTTATTGTATATAGCAAAAATCTTGTAACTGACTAGGAGTTTCTTTTTGCTTCCCCTTCACTCTCCTGGTTTCACCCAATTTTCCTCATGATTTTTGCTGCATTTATCGATTACATTGTCCAAAAATAATCTTACAGTGAAGGCAAAACCCTTTGCCAGCACACAGTAACTGCTGGGGAGAGGTGACATCCTACCCTGCATTCACTGTGTCCTACCTTAATAATTGCGTAACCCATATCGAAACCTCCTAGTGTAAATAATGTATGTACAGAGCAATGCTTTGGGTTGGGCTAGATGAGGCAAATCTCCCAATCATCCCAGATTGGCAAGCTTTCCTTCACTTCATTGGAGCAGGCTTAGGGCACATGACTTGCACTTTGGGAAGATCCATTGCTGAAGCACACCCAAGGCTCTGCAGCCGAAAATGGGCATGTAGCCCCTGAGGTCAGACTGGAGCTAGTCAAAGGTCAACTTGGAGGGGGGCACAGCATGGATGTGGTGGCCTCAGCACTAGCTGTTTTGTGTACAGTCAGCCCCCACTAATGTACACTTAGCCATAGCAGCCTGTATGGAAAGTTAAAATCCAAAAAGAACTTTTGTATAAGCTCACAACTGCTAGTACAGAACAGGAGCAGAAATGATGGAAAAATACACCACATCACACACCACATCGCCCAGATGAAGGGTTTTTTAAAATGTGAAAATCCAGCCATCCTAGGGCCACGTATAAGGTGATTGTTACTGGAGGGACTGATCTGTGGAGTTCAGGAAGGGGCACTCTGCCACTTGCAATTGGAAATGGTAAAACTCTTAAAAATGCTTTAATATGGTCTGAAATTGCACATTAATAGGTAAGCTGAAAAAAGCCTCACTTCTCATTAAATAGAAGAAAATGCATCATGTGATGCGGAATGCATGTGCACACACAAACACACACACACTTTTACAAAGTGTTTGACTCTTTTTGAGTTTTGATCCCCCTAAGGAATATATACATCTATATGTAAAATATATGTTTATGCACACATGCTTTTTATGACTATTCATTGATTTTTCCTCTTTGGATTTTGCCCAGTCATTCCCAGTACCATTTCTCTCTGTGAAGGAATCAGGCAGTGCTGTGAAATATTTATCCCTACTGCAACATACACAAACTCTTTGGGTCTGCCAACTCTCATCTCTTACATCAAGGAAACTGAATCATGTAGGTTGGCCTAAAATTTAACACAGCTTGCATAAATATATTTGATAATGTCCTTGAGCTTCCTAGTGAGACAAGCACAACAAAGCAGGAACAGCATGTACATATTTTTTCTTTTTTTTTTTTTTTTTTAAATGCCATGGCATCAGTGACCATTTGTACTTAGCTGAAATTGCAGCACTGGATCCTATCAACACACTAAATAAATAAACAGATGGTTGCACGTGCAGTTGAACTAACAAAGCTAGGTTTCCTATCAGGTTATATCTTGTAGCTCAATTCCTTCACACCTAATGAAATGTAAGCTCTGCTTTAGCTTTTCCTGTCCTTGCAAAATGCTTTTGTCCTGCGTGGATTCTCTGTTGTATATCATGCAGTGAGCAAACTTCCCCACAGTGGGGGCATTAATTCACTGCTCTCTTCTTTAAAAGATAAACTAAATCAAATAAACTTGTCAGAAGTCAATTTCTCTGCTGAATCTGACTAAGACTGGCCAAAGATTCAAAAATACTGGAGAGGGTGCAGAGGTATAGTTACACTTGCACACACAGAGACATGAAGACAGCACAGCTACAATAACTACTCTCCTCTGGGTACTATGACAAGCAGTAGATCTTTATTTGAAGAAAACAGAAGAGATCAGTGTGCTGTTATCCATCTCCTTTTAATTCAAATTTATTAATTTTTCATTAACAACATTGGACAATTGTTCAGGGCAAAAGCAGCAGAGAATATTGACAAGTCTGACTGTGAATGTTTCCCTTCCCTGTAAGGTAAGATATAATGTTTATTTTCATAGCAAAAGATTCAGAACTCAAGGCAGCTTGACGAATGGCAGGCTGGTTGCAAGTCTGGTCAAAGGTATTTAGGCTTTCACAATATTTGGTGATTTATTAACAAGGTTTGATTATTTACTTACAAGGCAACTGCTGAAGTAATAAGTCTGAAGTGCTATCAATACATGAAAAGTTTGTGTATTTGCTACAAGCAGTAGATTAATCTGTAGTTGGTGGTGGGAGGAAGCATTTTGGAAAGAACAGCATACAACAAAAGAAAAGTTGCAGAAGAATTACTATAAATAATTTTATGTTAATTGTAAAATACTGATGACTTCCATACAGAAATAAAAACACCAGTAAAATAATATCAATTTGGGATGGAAATAGCATGCATCCTTTACAGCATAATGATTCTCTCACCTATTGAACACAACTGCTCAAAAATAACCTAATTTTTCTGATACAGCACAAAAATGCTGTCCAAGTTAAAAATTTCCAAAAAGATCTGTTAAACTACATAGCCTGGTTTTACACAGTGCTGTAAGAAGGCTGGTGCCTTATACAGGTGTGTTAGTGCTGCAGCTCCAGGGTGGTGAGCTCATCCCTGAACAACTGCCTGAGGCCATGGGTGGAGGGAGCCAGGATGTTCACAGGGTCTCACTGCCCCCAGGCAGCTGACCTTCATGAAAATTTTTGGAGTTTTAGTATCTTGGCATCTTTCTCCTGTCAAAATTGGCTGGGATTAAGCTGCAGGTTCAGGTGCTAATACTGGGTGGAGAAAGTGTCATGGTATTGCCTGACAGAAAGACAGCACATGGAAAACCTGGGGACATAAGCTTTGTCTCCTTAGGAACTATAAAGCTTAAAATACACCAAACATACTGAAAATACAAGGGACTGACCATTTGATAACAGATGGTGGTCTGGACTTGCATGTTTTTAAAGACTTCAGGTACAAAATTTCTTTTAAACTGTGAAAAAAAAAAAGAAGATTTGAAGAAAAAAAAAAAAAAAACAAGAACAGCACTTTTCTAAAAACACTTCCATTCAGTTTTTTAGAACATATGTCAGATTTAGACCATTTTTAATTGTGCCAAATCTAGGTAAACTTGTCTTTAGCTCCCAAGCCTGGAAAGCTGTTGTGTTCTAGCAGGTTTCTGCATACATGCAATAGCTTCTACATTTCTGTGCTGCTCCGTCTGGGTAAAATGGCCATGGGTGAAAAGCAAATGAGTTTAGGACTGGACAGGTGACCTGATTTTCACAGTTGCTACACGTCCAGGCAGTTGTAGACAGTGGTTCTCCAGGGCCTTTGCTTTTGAAAACAGGCCTCTTGTCTAAGGTCTGCAGCCTGAGACAGCTGCTTTGGAAAACTTACTTTGGCTTTTGCATCAGTAATCTTTTGCTTCAGCTTTGTGCTGTTTTTGCCCTCTGACTAATTCTCCTTTTAAAATCCTTTCCTGTTTTAATTGGCTTATAGAAAGATTTTTGGCAGATTGTATTGAAAAGAGAAAATAAAGGTTCTCCAACAAATTATTACCATTCCTGAACATTTGAAATGCCATCAGCACAGAGATTCATGTAGTCCTGTTTAAAACACTGATGGATTATGTAACTTTAAGTTACTTACAAGTACTTACAATGCAGTTTGTTATTTTAGTAAAGTTTCCATAAAATTGAAGAGGACTACCATCCTCAGTTTAAAAATCTCAAATTACAAACATATGAACAAACTACTTTTTTTTTTTCCAACTAGGAAATGTGTAGAATACTGAAATAGTATTCATTTTTCTATCTTAACAAATTTCCACCTTTCTATCAGGCTGTAGTTTGGTCTCATTTAAGACTAGTGTCATCCTCAGGTTCTTAATGAAAAATTAGTTAGCAGTTGTAGTTGTTTTAAAGGAAGCATTTGAAGACGAGTAGACATTAGATCGATTTACATTTCCTAATTTGCAGTAAGACCAATAATTCTTGATTTCTTGGCACCCATTTTTAAGAATTTTAAAATTTTAACAGCACTTTCTTCACTTCATTGTGTTCCTTGCTTTCTGGTTGATATGACCAAGGAAAACTCAACTGTTGAAGAGCAGTTTCACTGCTCAGAGTGGTTTCCTCAATGGTTTCATTGAGCACTCACACAGGAGTAATTACACTGGTAATTCTGGCAGGATGTGCATGGGCACCCTCCAGAAGCCATCAGGAAGACAAACGGGCACAGCAGGTTATCTTTTATGATTCTTCTTCCATTCAAGGCCAGGAACAGGACAGGATGCACAGGAGGCAGATCCAGAAAGAAATAGTGTCATGAAGGCGAAAAAAGGGTCTCGTGAGTGTCAGACAGAAGTGATGTCTCAGGTGGGACACAGAAGCAATACCTCCTAACCCTGTTAAACACCAGCTGCTCCGTGACTTTGGCCAATCTGTAATGGACTTCGGTGAAATCAGCTTTGGGCCCTTGATGGCTAAAAATGCAATGAAGCTCTTGTGCCAGGACTGCTCCTCCTCCTGGCGATTGAGTGGGGGTTCCCCGGGTTTCGCAGCGTCAGGCCCCACTGATGCAGCGGGAATACTGTTTCTCTAGGCCCTAGGAGCAGCAAAGGTTAAGTAGTGAAAGCCAGGGGCCAACATACCGAAGAGACACACACAGACGAGTGCTTTTGCACTCGAACAGCGTGTTCGAGCAATGTCTTCACCAGGTACGGTCGGCGCCTCTCCCAGCAGCACCGCCCGGCGGCAGTCCGAGCCGCGGCCCGCTCGGGCTCACAGCCGGAGGCCCCGGCCCGGCCCTGCCCGGCCCGGCCGGAATCACAGCCTGATCGGGGTTGGAAGGCACCTCCAAAGATCATCTAGTCCAACCCCTGCCAGCGCAGGGTCACACAGCCCCCCCGCCAGCCCGTTCTGGGGCTGCCGGCGTCACAACCGGACAGGACGCGGCCCAGCGCCCTCCACAGACGCAGCGCTCTTCACCCGGCCGGCGGCTCCGGCGTAGGCCCGTCCCCCTCGATCCGGGTATCGCCGCCCCGGGGCGGCCCCGCC
>VXBZ01008879.1:362599-401286 GCA_013399135.1 Heliornis fulica | reverse complement strand
GGTGCCGGGCCTGGGGCTGACGCTACTGCCGAGCGACGACCCGCAACCGGGGCGGTCGGGGATGGGGCGGGCTGCGGAACGGGCGGTTCCCCTCGGGAGGTGACGGCGGGGCTCTGGCAGCCCTTCGGCGCGGTGTGGCCGAGGCGGCGGCGAGACACCCCTCTGGGGCGGGAGGGGTACCGCGGCCTGACAGCTGGGTTTCCGCGCTCTGCCGTTGGGGAGGTTCTGGCATTAAAACAAAACAAAAATCCCAAGATACTGAGAAGGTTAAAAGTGCAGGCGAGAGCCTGCGGCCATGCCGAAGGAGCAGTGTGTGCACCGAACGCCCCCCAAGCCTGCAGCCCTCCTGGTTTTGCTGTCCCCGTGCCTTTTGCTGCACCGTCCGGTGGAGTTGCAGCCCAACTTTATGTCTGCGGCAAGCACCAACGGTTACTCTAGCCTTGCGCTTCGGTGACTTAAAAGCAAAGGGAGTTGTTTGGGTACAGTCTGAAAACCATCTTTGTCTCTATTACTGTTATCTCACAGTTTTAGGAGTGCAGAAATGTCTCTCTTCGAAAATAAAGGACTAATACTGGGCATAATGGCAGGAACTGCTGGAATGAGCTTGATGCTGATTTGGTATCGTAAGAGCCGAAAACCCCGTGCAGTTGTGCATATACCTGCATTCCTAGATGTAGGTAACAGACTGAATTCTGTGGGCTTGCAAAATGAAGCTCCTGATGAGCAAGGAGTGGTAATGGTTTTACATGGAAGGCAACTGCAGATACTGGAAAAACTGAATGGCTTGCTAGTAAGTGTGGATGAACTGAAGAGAGAGGTGAAATTCCTGAAGGAAGCTATTCCAAAGCTGGAAGAGCTTGTTCGAAATGAGCTTCAAGGGAAGGGAGATGTTCAGAGAGTTAGTCCATCACACAGAGCTACAAAACGGAGAAAAGCTGAGACAGCTTCTGGTGTGACAGAAACTACCAGCTCTGAGGAGGCCGAAAGTGAAGGAGGGTGAGTTAATCATACTTTGTACATACCTGAGTATGCACATTACCTATGTGAAACTTTGTAAACAAGACCCCTTTTAAAATGTTATGTATATTTTATATTTCTCTGTACCGGGGGATTAAAAGCCCACAAAACTTAGGGTTAGTAATTTTTAGATTGGAGAAAACTCTTGGTGACCGTCTCTGAAATCTGTACTATGGCTGAAGCTGGCTTAATGCCAAGCATAATACAGATATTTAAGGGTGTGTTTAGTAACAATCTGATGCAGTATGGCTGCATAGCTATGCAGTGAGAGACAAAGGTCAGAGTAATGGAGTGATTTTAAAAGTACTGCTAGTAAGAAAGTAGTCTGGTGTCTCCGAGTTTGGTCAACCTGTCCAATTATACTGATGTTTTTCATGATAATTGTCTTCTCTGAGCCCTAAAGACGAGTTACTACAATGTTCTTGTCTAAAGGTATTACACACTATGAAAGTTATGTCAGAATGCAGTACATGTTCAAATGGTGGTATGTTTATATGTATTTACCATTATATACATATTCTGGCGGCTTAAAAAGCCATCATGAAGATTTGGGGTACTCAGTCACTAAGGTAGAAAGTTGCTAGTTTTGATCACATCTTGTCCCGTTGTGGCTAATGGGATCTCTTATGAGTTGGGGAACATACTGAAGGATCAGATGTACCTGGAGACAGACTGTATTTTTGTCTTGTATTGCATAATATACCCTCCATTTGTAAAATGGTGATGATGTTACTCTCCTGTAATTGCAACTTTGTTGTGATAAAATCGGATTAGATACTTACACGCAGTTTAATAAGTCTTATGTTTATAGCAACACACCAATGTAGGAAGCATATGTCTGTAAATTGCTTATCTTAAGTCATTTAGACAGCAACATGTTGCATTTAATAATTGAAGAAGAAATTCTATTTTTGAGGAGTTCCTCCAAAGTTATTTTCCATTCCTGTGGGCAGAATTTCTTGCTGTGTTATGTCCCAGCCCACATGTTTCACAAGTCCTATATTTTGATACGTCAGTTCTGTTATGAACCAGTTCTTTATTTTCTTCTTTAAGTATTCGGTGTTGGCAAGGGTATTCAGAGACATTACCCCTTCATATGATGTCAAAACATTTCAGTTCTGTTCAAGTTGTTTTATCTTTTAGTTGGTTTGCAGAGGCCTTGGTGTTCTGCATGAAATATTTGGAGAGATAGATAAGGGTAAAGGTCCAGTGTATGAATAATCAGAAACAATATAAGGGTTATTGCACACCTAGCTTTTGAGAAGATCCCATTTGCTCATTGGGAGTGGTGTGGTTTTTTGTTGTTTTGGTTTTTTTAAACTAGCCAAGGAAACTTCTCTGTTCAGATGGTTCTGGATGACAGTGAGGCTGATGGGATGACCCAATGCAAGTGATTACAGTGTGCAATAGCTTTGACTGTGTCCTTAAGACAAGCCTTCTCTGACAAGTGTTTGCGTACAGTTTGAAGGAAGGAAGATAATTCAAGGTTATAGATAGTGTTAGTCATTTGGGCATGTGCTTTTTCAGTGCTGTTTTTTCATCCCTTTTGAGAATAGGTGGGTTTTTTTCCTACTAATGCCTTTTACTTCATGTGCTTGTTTCACATCTTCTCTAAGATATTTTTTTTTATTTAAGTAATTTTCTTTTTGATTTTTTTCCTTTCCTTTACAAATGGGAATAGGTTGTAAACCTAATGTGTGTACAGTTGCAAAATATATAGCTTTCTCTGAGGTCTTCTGTAACGTGTTCTGTGAGAGTTTGCCATGAGAGACAATAATAATAGTAACACTTTTTTTCCAGTCATCACTTCTTTGTGTGCTGTAGGTGTAATATCATGTGCATTACGGTGAATTCTACACACAATAATGCATTCAGTTGTTAGTTTGTGCACTTGAGAAATAATTTTTATCTTTGTTACAGATTAAACATTTTTTTCACTTTACAAATTCTATCTAAAGTGCATGCAATGTGTTTTGCTGCCTCAGCAGTGTTTTCATGATCTAGAAGACAGGATTTGCTTGTGTTAAGCACTTCTGATTTTAACTGACAAATGGGTACATGATGGGCATTGGCAGATGAAGTAATCTTAAGAATTTTATGGACTTGTGCTAGATGACTAAAACTGGTTTCAGATTTGTAGACTTCTTCTAGATTTTTTTTTAATGCTACTTGTTATTTTTTCCATAAAATATTTGAAGCTGGCAGATTTCATTATGGTCCCCACTGCTCTCATCTACTCTGGTCATATTCTTTATGTCACTTTTAATATTCAATACCTTGGGAAAATAAGCTTTGTATTTTGCTTTCAAAAATTACATAATTTTGTGAGTGGAAAAACACCACATGCTTTTTAATAGATGAGATATATTTTAACATAATATCAGGTAGCGTGAGAAGAAGGTACACTCAATGGATGGGACACTAACAATGCTCAAGAACCAATGGTTTCTAGTCTGTGCTATTCTGTATTCTGTTCTTAACAGGTAGTTCTGGTTTCCATCATATACTAGTAAAAACCTCAGACAGTAACATTTGAGAATGTGTAACTCATTCATTTATAAATAGAATAAATTGTGTCCAGATGATCACCAGGGATAGAAAGTGTTGTCAGATTCTCCTCTGTGATTTTTAAAGGTGTTTTCTCCCTGATACAGCAGTGATGAACCATTGACACCAGAGTCAGGTTTGGCAACCATGTGCAGCTGATCTGACATCTGAGATTTTCAAATTACTTTTGGCATCAGTCACCTGAAGGATTCACTGCAGAAAATCTTTTCCCACAAATGTTTTATTTATAATATTTTCCCTGAAATAGTTTAAATATTCAGCAGGAAGAAACATCTATCTTACCTGCTTCTGAGAATCATTTCTCTTACCTTTTTTTTTTTTTTTCTACCATTTGTTTTCAGTGCAATCCTCAGCTGATGTACGAATCTGGTTTGCCACACTTTCCTCAACATTGCTGATGTATATGTACTGTCATACAGTGCAAATTTGATCCAGATCAAGCTGCGACATATAATCACTTTTTTATTTAATTAGCTGGAGTGGAGGAGACAGTGACAGCTTGATTTTTTTCACTTTTTTTAAGTTGGCAGGAAGACAATGGCTGATATTTAGTCTGTCTAAAAGCTGAAGTGTTGTGAACAGCTGATACCTGGTTAAGCTCAGTGTCTCCTGTTTCCAGGCAATCCAACACAATTGTTGAACCAGCAAAGTGAGTTTATACCACAGTGGATGTTTTTATACCATGTATCTCATGGATTTTTGTAATTTGGTGTAATGAGCCTAGATTTACTGAACAACAAAATCAGTGTGGTGAGTTTGCAGCACAGTTTCCATTTGTTATTTGAACTTTGAACAGTCCTTTGTGATCCAAGTGAGTCCTGTTGGTTGATCATTGCTCCTCACATTCTTACCATTCTTTGTCTTTTAAAAATAAAATTTCTTGCTAATAAAGGTGAAAACAAGTTCCCACTGAGTGTAGATATTAAAAAAAATTATTCCATTTTCTCAAATATTGGTCAATGTATTTACCACATGTAAATACTCACTTTTCTGTTTATCATCTGCTAAAACCTTTTGCAGGAGAATACCACCTAAAAATGCAGCTGTCTGTGTTGTTACATGAAATATCTGTGAAACAAACCATATGGACCCTTCCTCATTTTTTGTCAGTTTCCCTTTTGGATTACTGTTATCAGCCCTTAGACTCTTGGAGTTGTTAAACTGTGTTAAGAAGAATCTCTGCTTGTAATTTTGTTAGTGCTAATTTCTTTTGTTTATAGTATTACTTTTTATAACACAATTTTCTATAATGATTATAGGTATAATTCTGCTGTCTGCTTTGTTGAAATTAATTATCAAGCTATTGTCATAGTTTTATACCAGTTGCATCCATTACACTCTTAATTTCTCCTTAACAAGTTGGAAGGACTTCTTATCTTGTAATACAACTGACTTCTGTTCCAACTGGTAATATATAGCTTAAGCAAATTGTTAGGGAAAATCCTGGTTGTTTAGTTTTCAAAAGTTGGTATCACCATCTTAACATGTTGTATTTTCATGCTTAAAACATTTCAGCTATGATAAGGGTTGAACAGAGAGCTGGTAAGAAAATGAATGTCATCAGAAACAAACCAGAAAATTATTCTTTATGTCCACTTTGACAAAATAAAGTGATATTTAATGGTTTGTTATTGATTAAATTATCTTGCTGTTATTTTGTCCTCATGACTCCTCAGCAGTGTGAGTTTGCTTGGAGTTGCGTGATTAGTGGGGTGGGAAATTATGACAAACATAGTACAAAGCCCTTGACTATAACCATGGTGCTTTTCCTGTGGGAAATGCTGGGAAGCAGCAGTGTCAGCTCTGGAGCCAGAGGAAGAGACAAGGAAGAGAGGATCTTCTGATGGATGAAATTACTTTTCTTGGGAAAGAAAGGAAAAAAATAGAGGAAGGCTGATGCATCTTATCAATAGCTAGCATATTGAATCTTAAGCACAAACAATTTTTTGCAGTCCCTTGGATATCTTGCTATCAGGACATTTAATTTCTATCCTGCTCATGAAAAACACTACTCACTTCAAACCAAACTTGGAAATCATTTTAAACATTTTGGGTTTTGCATGTAAGAATGGCATTTGTCTCTCTTGCTTATGTAGTAACTCTGGCCCCTTAGTGTAGCTCAGTGTCTTCTTGTCTATGTCAGCAGGTGCAAGGTTGTATGGTTTGTTGCATTCCCTTGGAATGTCTGGCATGGCCCTACAATGGTTTGTTGCATTCCCTTGGAATGTCTGGCATGGCCCTACACTGAACATAGTTATTCACTGTTTTGACTTCTTTAAAGCATGTAGTCAACAAGTAAATGAAATTTATGGCATTCTCATCCAGGTTTAAGATGGGCTGCTCTGCCTTTAAATTCTTTGAGGATTCATAAAGCAGATAAATAGAAGGGGCAGGAGAGAATTTCCCAGGATGATGTAGGTTCAAGTGAGTGGGGAAGAAGTGATCTGTCCTCTGCTGTTTCTCAGCATAAATCATGTGGAAATCATGTTTCTTTAGGAGCAGTGGGATGAGGAAAGGCTTGTTACAATATGGCCTGCTTTTAAAGGATGATTCTTCCACGATATTTTATAGTTAGCTTCTCATGATTTGACATCATCTGTTATATAGTGACCTACTTCACACTTATTCCATTTGAGTCTCAATGAATATTCTCATACGACTTATCTGAAGTCATATGAATTTAACATTTGGCCTCAATTTGATGTTTGGCTATGACAGTTTGATACAGCGTTGCTGGAAATATCTGCTAGGCTTGTTTGGAGTGACAGGGCTTGGCTGTCAGCCCAACCTCAGCCTTTATATTTTCACTCTGAGAGTAACGTTTTCTAATAATCACTTTTGTCTCTTTCCTAACATTGGAACAGTAGTGATCATAGACATTTTAGCAGATGTTTATGCAGCAAATATAAAGATGACAATGTCAACACTGATTCCCTACTTTCATATCTACCTGCTTGCGTAGCATTTGATGGAGTGCCCAAATTCCTGTAGCTGGGGAGTATCACAGTTGCAGTATTGTCTGGGAATTTGAAATTGCCTTTACTGTTTCTTCGTAAGTTACCTAATTTTAGTTCAGTAATTACACAATCCCATAGTGCATCTATCTTTTAATTTGGGGGGAGGGGGGACACGGATGGGACAGGGCAGGGAGGGGATGTTTCCCATTATAGGATTATATACTGGAGCTAAAAGACTGCCTCCCCTCCCACCAAATCCCTTGCACTTTTGTTCATGTTAGTGCTCTTACAAGTGCAGCCCACACATGAGGTATTTCTGCACCTATTTCAAAATAACTATGGAAGAACAAGATGCTGGCTTTTTAAAGACGGTGCAGAAAACCAAGTTTTGGTGACTTACAAATAAAGACTCTGCAGGATAGGCCATGTCATCAACTCCAGCATCTTCAAGATTATGTAAAGCAAATCTGTAGGAATTGATGTAGTTTCCCATCCCCTGCTTCATGTTGTTTTTCAGTTTGAATCTGTACACATGGTTTCTGAATGTATCATTTTATCCAAATATATTTTTCACTTCTCTTTACCATATTACTGGGTTAATTTTTCAGTGAAACTCTCATGCCACACCTATCACTTCTGTAGATCGACAAGCAGTGGTACTTATTCATTTACAGTATTTAGGTGTACCTGCTCATGTTTTAGTTCTGGTCACTTCTGAAAGCAATGTCTTGAAAATAGAATATTTGAAAGCCATGATTGCTAACCTCAATTTATATTGCTAACAATCTATACTGGTTGTATTTCTGGAAAAAAAAAGTATTTTATATCATTTGACTGCCACTGGCTGTTTAGATTATGCAGTTGCTTAATGTGTGTAGTACGTTTCATGCTCTCTCTGCTCATAGTAGCCATTTAAAAAAATATCTGAACCTGACTTCTAATTTTTGTACAATATTATTTCTCATCAGAACAATATTTTCAAAAGTGGAAATGCAGAGGACTAGGCATTTGTGTCCCTTTTTAGTACGTAAAGAAAAAGCTGCTTTTCAAAAAATAATGCCAGCTGCTTCTGTATTGAAACTGGGGGACCCGAAAGTATGCTCAGTACTTTGGACAGTAAGGCCACCTGCTTATCTCTGCATGGTATTTCTGGCTTTTGGAAATAGTTCTTTGTCCTTGACTGCCTTATGCCAAGTACATGTGCACTAAGGATAATGATTTAATATAAGCTCTTTCCCAGCTTTGTATATTCTCACCTTCATTATGTACAGAATAAATAAGTAAAGGATTTGAAAACAGTGGTGTTATTGCTTGTATTTAGATCTTACAGCATGTTTAACAAAACATTGTAGAAGTTATTCTTATAGCACTGTGTTTTGGTTAGTAAGCTCATTCTTATTTCAAAAAATAGGGAAAGTGAGGTAAAGAGTTGAAGAGGCCTATTCAGGGTTACAGAGCATGTCTTAGTACATATTAATGATGTAAAGTGTTCTGCATTTGAAACACAAGGATACATGTGTTTCTAATACATATCTGCATTTTTAAAATGCAGTATTAGGCAGTAGGACAGAGTAATTACTTGCCTGTTATGTTTGGTGTATGATTGCGGTGTGCCTTTGAAGATAAAGGTTTTGTAGTAATAATAATAAGCTTGATACCATGAATAAAACCTCCTTTGAGGTTGGACAACTGGAAGAAATTGTGCTCCAAAATTTTTACATTTGAATTTGCCAATATTTCACCAATATTTTCAGAAAAGATGGTTATTCTCTTATTTTAGTTATCTTACAGCTCATACTGATTCTGAAGGAGACTCTGAGGAAGAAAAGGGATGTATGAAATCACATGATGCCATTGTGAAAACAGAAGGTTTATTTAATCTCTTACAGCAAGTGGATAATTTGCACAAGGGCTCAGAGTGTGATAAAAAAGAGGCCTTCAGACTGCTGCTTGAGAAAGATGACAAGGTATTTATGGCTAAACTTAATATTAGGTTGGTATTACCTATGTCTTGGACTTCTTTTGAGAACTTCCTTAGTACAAACATTAAAATACACACAGGAAGGAAGATGAAATTTCATGTGTATTTTTAAAATACAGTGAAATAGAAACATTTCAAGGTGGTGTCAATATTCATGTTGGGTGGGCATAGAAGTTTTATTTTTTATATTCCATCCAGACTCAATAACTTTGAGGCTTTGTTTGATGTATGTATTCTTGCATGTGACAAAGACAGAACATGGGATTTTTCTATGTAAATGGTACGTACTTTTGATGGGTTTAGAATGATCAATGTGAGAAAGTCCTGTGGAATTAAGAAGTAACCAGACAAGTGTTCTCAGGAAATGAATGAGCCTGTAGTCTGCTTATACCTTTCACGTGAATTTTTACTTTGACATTGCAGTGCCCATATGTAAGTCCAGATAAATTTTTGAAGTGGTTTCTTGTGCAGTCTTTAATTCAGTGTATCAATTTCTTATGGTTTGGTAAGAGTTATTTCTGATTATATTTACATACTGAAATACCCATGATACTATTGAGTGTGGTGCTTATGGCGTACTTAAAAACAGTGTACATTGCATCATTCAGGAATCTGGTTTTGCTTTATTTTTTTTATTATAAAAGAACTTTAAAAGTGATTAATGAAAGAAAACCTCTTTAGACATCCCAGAGTATTTCCAAAGGCTGCCTCCTCCTTTGGTCATAAAAAATCGGTCATCTGGTTCTCAAATAAAGTGGTATTGAAGGATGCAAAATAACCAAAGATTTATGCCATGTTCTGATAATCTGCTTTAGGCATTATGAAAGGAAACTGTTTAGATCATATTCTGATTGTTTACCCATCTGTCCTCTAATTTCAGTATGAAAACTGTGTAGACTTCCTTTGGAGACTGGCACGTGCTTATGGAGATCTGTTTGAGATGACTACTGACACCGAGGAGAAGAAGAAATATGTTACTGATGGTAAGCAGAGGAAAAATACTTTTGTAGAATGCCACCTGAATGTAGTGAAACAAGCTTTGAACTTTGGTCAAGTTTTCCAATCCAAAGAATTTCCAATCCAGCAAATGGGAATATTTGTACTGTAATAACATTGTGTGCAATAAACTGTGACAGTACACAACTTCAGTCCATTTTTTCCTCATTGGAGAGATCCAAAATTTATGAAGAAGTATTGTGTGTCACAGTTGAAGGCTGTTGGCTCTGGGTGGTGCCTTAAAACCCTGTATTTTGTTCAGAATCAGATGGATACAGAATGTGGAAAAAGGTAGATGCTGTCAGTGCAGTCTCTTAATTACATCTTGAAAGAGATGGATAAATAAATGCCAAGGCAAAGTCAAGGTTTATTTTTCTGCTTTCCTTTGGCAAAGGAGCACTCCTGCATTTCAGCAGCCTCTTTTGGGATGGGGTGAAACTTTGTTAGTCTGGACAAACAGTTGACTAGAAACACAAGTCATGTATGACAATTGATGCTGTTTCCAGGCATCTCTCCCAGTGTGTCCTATTTGAGAACTTAACCTCAACAAGGTTCTGATTTTGTTCTTCACAGCAGTTTTACTTTGTTGCTTTTCAAAGGGTTGCCCTTTCTCTCACTGTCTGGGTGAATACTGGCTAGAATTACAGTTTACATTTCCCTTTTTGGTTTGGGATGTCTTTGCTTGATTACAATGTAAACTACCTCTTTTCTACCTGCGTAACTCCTCCATTCAACACACTGTTCTTACAGTAATCTTTTTGCCTGCATCTTCTCCATCTCTTTTGTTTCTCCATTGCCTTCCCCTTTTTGGTTGCACCAAATCCAGGTTTCATACTTGTATTCCAAGTTCAGGTTATTTTTCCCTTCTGTGACTCTTTTCCCATTTTCTACTTTTTGTCCCATCACCAGTGTCATCACTGACAAAACACCTAGTCATGCCTTGGTGCTGTCATTACATAATCCATACCCAACCTCAGCTTGTTTGAGGTCCTTGTCCTGGTCCTTTGTCATCTAATACTTGTGCCATCTTAGTTACTTAATTGATACAGTCTTTGCTTTATTAGCAACTTGGCTTCTTTGTGTGGAAATCACCTGGTGCAGTGAAGATTCTGGTACAAACTAAATTACAGCAGTAAACTCTGTTGTTGCATCCTTTGCTTTTACCAGTGACTACATGTAGCCTGAAATGATGAAAGATAATGGTGCAGCAAAAGACAAGGAGAAATAAAGATTTATAGAATGAAACTGGGTATGAGGTTTTGAGTAACCAGCCTAGTTTGACTCATTCTCATGAGGTGGTGGTGGCGGCAACCTTTTTCATCTCAGTTTTCGGAAGTGGTGTCGAGGGATTAAGACTGCAGGGGAGCTGGCAGTAGTTTCATGGGTTTTTTCATTCCACTGTGTTGGAGTATTGTGTATGTTCTTTGTTTTTATGAAGTAACTTGTACTACAGAAATGTTGGTGTGGGTTAATTGGTTGCAGCTGAGACTTTGCAAACAGCAAGCATCTCCTCTGAATTTCCTCCTGGGAGCATGGGTTTGATCAAATCACCTACTGTCATCTTTATTCAGTTGGAAGTGGAGCTTAATGGAAGTCTTTGTGTTGGCAAGAAACTTCAACGAGTTCATTCCTATACCCAAGGCAGGAAACAGCTTTGCTGTTTCTTCTGACAGGTGCTTCTTGACCTGCTTTTGAGGGTCTTCAGGCTTACAGACAACATGGACTCCTCAGTCAGTCCAGTTCCCTGATTGATTTCTACCTGAATTGGTTTTTAAGAGAAAAATATTAAAATTTCACTGATATTTATATATATGGGCATATAAATGATGTAAAGCCAGTATGTTATATTGTCTATTTCTATGTTTACAAGAGCAGGAAACTTTTTTCTTTGCAATTATAGTATATCGGGTTGCTTTCTTCCTTGGAGTTGCTAAAATGTGGAGTAGTACAATAAATCCTTTATTCTATTCCATTAACAGGAAAGGTTAAAGCTGAGAAGGCTGTTCAGCTGGATGCCAGTAGTGCTGAGAGTCACCAATGGTAAGTTTGAGTAACTACATTTTTTGCAAAGTTATGTGTATTTATCGAATCCAACAAAAAATCCTAGTTGTCTTTGGGACTAAAGAGTGCCCACAGAAAGTTACATTTATCATGCTCCAGTTTGACATCAGTTTCATAAATTATTCATTATTATCCTTTCATATTTTCATGGAATTCAAACTCATCAGTTGGGGCTAAAAATTACATCAAAGTATTCTGTGAAGCTTTTACTCTTGCATGGGAAAGAAGTCAATAAACATACTCCAGTATGTACCATGAAATGTAGAAGGGAGTGTTTGCTTAAACCGGTATATTGTTGCTCAGAGAAGCCAGTTTTCCGTTTACTGTCTTTTTCAACACTTCACAAAATGTCATTTGACCTAATATTTTGTCTTTTCTTTTACTTGTAATAATCTAAATTCTAATCATTACATGGATAATGAGAGGACTATGGAAGTGTCAATTAACTTCTCAATTTCTGTTTTATCATATCATTTTCCTCTAAGCTTGGCTCCTGAGTTAACTTTGTAGACCTTGCTAGGACTAACAAACCTTTGCAAATGTAAATATTTTTTCAGTCCAAAATTATCATATAAAAGATAATTTTGCTGAATTCTAGCTGATAGTTTCTCATCTTACTATTTTATTAACCAGTTTTACTGATCTCCTGATTTCTAATGCTGTTAGCTTTTACTTTCCGTTTTAGTTTCTATGTTCTTCATCAATATTTTCATTACATGTGTAAGGTGAGATTTCACTTAACTTTTACATATCTAAACCAAATCCTGTTATCTCAGGCTCCCTTCACAACCTAAAAAGAAGTTGTGGAGTGCAGTTCACCTGAGTCCATTTTGCCCATCTGTATCAGGGCGAGATTAATTTCTCCTGAGGTTCAGCTGACAATATCTCCATTGCCAATAAAGGGAGCACATGTCTTCCAGCTCAGGTTTAATGTGTAATTAGACACAGATATTTTTATTTAGTTAGGTGACTCTGGCTTGGTCTCTCTCCTAAACTTCAAAGATGGCTATGTTATTCTTCCATGCTGTGTTCCTGTGAGTGTTGTTATATTGCTGTCGATCTTCTTTTCCTTTTGTTTCTAACAACTGGAGATCCAGACACCTGCTGTATAACAGTGGGGCGCTGGAAGTAGTGTGCTGTGGGCATCTTGACTAAGCTGCATCACCACAGACAGATTTGTAGTTGCTTTTCCTGATGTCTTGGAAGCAATGATGATGCCTGCCTGGAGGTGAAGCATAGGCCCCAGTGGCTGTAACGCAGACGTTTAAGATAGCAGCCTTTGCTTTTTGGCCTTACACGGCCAAGATACGCCCACCTGTTTAAGAGAGTTTTCTCACTTTTTCATGTAAGTTTATCTCATTCTCTAGTAGCCACTGATGAGGAAGCTGCCTTTCTGACTTTGCCTAAGGAATGTTTTCATTGATTTCTTTCTAATCTGTACTTCCTTATTTCTGAGGGGTTTTGATATTTGCTATCAGCACAACTGATGATTTCACCCAGGTTTGGCATAGCTGCTATCTATATTGTCAACTCATACATTATTTATAATGTTGTCTTAAACTGTTTAATATATTATAGCTTACTAAAAAAGTGAGGATTAAATGATAGGCCTATTCTTTTTCTAATTCTTTACTTTGCTCTCTACTTACAGTTAAACTTTGTTAATAGGAGGGGAAATATTAATGAAGGATAAGGTGAAATCAGCATTGTTAGTTTCCTCTTCTGTCATTCTTTTTCCGTCGTTGGTAGTTGTTCTATACTTTCATTTATGTTTCTTTTCCTCCTTCTGTCTTTATGGAAAATCTTACTGTATATATCTCTTATGAGTTGCAATTCAGATTGTATTGGGCATTTCTGATAGAAGTGTTTTTAATTATGCCATTAGATTCCAATAGATATATAGATATCTTTAATACCCATCTGATATCCCTAGCTTAGCCATGTACTCTTATTTTCAGTTTTAGGGTCCCCTACTTTTTGGATTTTTAAGTCAGTAGAGAACACTTCATTGGAGCTGAATCAGTCTTTAAAATTGTTTCCTGCCTTTCCTCAGTATAAAAAAGGGGTAATTTTCCACTGTGATTTTGAATATTGTTTCTTAATAATTCTTCTTGAGAACATTTTAGAACATAGCACTTTATTATGAGTTTATTTTCTTCATTGGAAATGTATGCCATATCTATCAAGCAAGGATTAGGGTTCTAGAACTCTTTAAAAGTTTCTTTTGGAATCTTATTCCTGCTGCTTGAAAGCTCTGTATCACAAATATGTTTTGTCACACCCTGACATGACTGTTCCAGTAAAGCCCTAGTGTGGATGGAGTTACACTAGCAAAAACATTCATTTTCCAGAGCAGGGTTTTTCCTGTTTTGTGGAACTGCTATAAGCTGTCTGGGAAATAGAATGTATCTTTTGTCTCCACCAGGAGAATTTAGTGGAATGATCTCATGAGCAACCCCTTGATCATGTAGGCCTAGAATGTAGCTGTCGTGCCTTACTTTTCATATTTTTTCAGTTAAGAGCAACAAAAAAAAAACCAAAAAACACTGCAATATAACCTCTCAGTAGGTCACAATATTTGTTTTATAAAACTGTATCATAAAATGTATCAATGTTACAACTAGCCAACTTGGTGATAGGAAAGCTGACAAGTAACCAATAGCCATCCTCAAATTAAATTCAACAAAATATATGCAGAAATAACAGAGCAAAATATCTTGAAGTGGCCAGTTGTTTTTGGTAATGAAGTTTTGCAGCTGCGAATAATTTTCCTATTTGAATCCAGAGTTTTGAACACATGTGATCATACTTAATATTGTAGTTGCCCATGAGATCAAAAAACCTTCAGATATTTTGAATGATGACCTTTAAAAAACTGAAATAAATAGAAATACTGGAAAGCAAAAACATAGCTGTAACCTTTTATTATTTGTGTGACCACCTTAAAGAGAGGCAGAGTAAATATTCTAAGTGACTTGTTGCTTTGTTCAGCTGGTGTCGATTACTCAAGTTGTGAACGAACTCATATGCAAAATTTGGCATCAGCCAATTGTAGGTCATCTTGTTTTCCCAAGCCTCAACCAAAATACATACCCTGCAAAAAGGTTCTTGAAGTAGTGCATTGTTCAAATCCTGCTGCGTTCTCATGCAAGTGCAAAGGAGGTAGGTTTGAAATGTGAAAAGATGTATTTACTATAATTTTTTTTGGTCAGAATGTACATAGAAGATAATAGTGGCAACCTAGAGATCCCTATTACAGTTCTGTCAAGATTTGTTGTGTTACTATCTCTGAAAGCTATTGTTTCTCTCTATTTCCACATTTGTGAAGACTGTCCTGCTAATTTCTTCAAGATTGTGTTTGCAGCTGTAACAACCAGAAGTGTCTGCTACAAAAATTAAAAAATTCAGGAACACAGAAATTTAATGCAGTTGTGGGTTCCACAGCCTCAGAAATGCAGAACATGTTCTACTGGTGAACTTCTGTGAATATGCATTAAAATAAGTATTTTTCCTTGTTTTGGTATATTGTATGTATTACAATAATTTATTACACCAGAATTGTTAAATTTCCTTACTTTTTTTTTTTTTACCAAAATTTGGGTTTGGGGTTTTGTGTTTTTGTAAGCATCACCTCTGCAAGTGTGTGCTATGTCTGATGTTTTTCTGGAGCTCAGCTTCAGTGCTCTGGTGAATTTTTAATATAAAAACTATATTTCTGCCAATTTCTACAATGTAGGCTGAGTTGTTTTCCAAGAAGAAGGGGGGAAAAAAAGAAAACCAACAAACCAAACCCAAGCCAACAAAACACCCAACAAAAAAACCACCTAGACACCTCACTTTGCACCTTGGCACATTTTACTGGCAGTCTTTCACATTGTTAGACACTGCTTCCATAGCCTCACCATCAGGAGGAAGGTGATATCAAGTTGCTACTTTAGTTTTCTAGAGAAACTTAATATGAGATGCTTTTTCTAGAGATGGCATATCATGTTAGGAAAGTGGTACGATGTTAAGTATGCAAAACTAATCACTAGAAAAGTAATTTAACAGGATTAAGTAATATGAGTTTCCAAGTCTACTTACACAGGAATTGGTATCTCATCAAATCAGATTAAAATGAAAGTCCAAGGGTCTGGCTGTATTGCAGAGACTGTCAGGATACTAAGTGTGCGGAACTTGTGAGGGAGTTGATAGCAAATAAGGGGATTTGCACAGGACTCCAGGCTGTGCATGGTTGGGGAGACACAAGAATGCACTCAGGACTGGAATGAACTTTCTTTTCACTGGTCCTCTTGTGTTACCCACACAGTAGCGGAAACCTTATCATACCTACATGTCAAATGTTTCTCAGGTGAAGGGGAGGGAGTGGACAATAGGCATGACACAAATTAGTGAAGTTGTTTCATGTTAGTAAATACTGCAAAGTCTCCTCCTGTTCACAAAATCATACCTATTAGATTTAAGAAAAACTTTCCTGTTGACACTAGGCTGCTAAAAGAGAGACATAGACTGGTAAGTGTTGAGCCCTGTACCCATACGTTTCCGAAGTCTGCATGAAAAAAGAGGATTTTTTTGATTTGAGATATGTGAAAGGGGGTATAGGGGAGCAAGGAACTAACCTGGGAAAATGCATGTTCTTTCTGATTTTGCTCCCTGAAATTTACCAAGCTGTATCAAAGCTGTAACTTGCTGTGTTTGGGTGCCCTAATGGGGCTTAGTCTTGCTTTGAGAACTGTATATCCATCTCATATGGGATAAACCGTGGTTGCTGGAGTCCAAGTGTTAGTAGCATCTGTCTGCATTGTTTTTGGTATGCAAATTCAAGTCACCTGCAAACATGCTTGATAAAACTCGATGGATTAATCTGCTGTTCTTCCTTCTGCAGCAGGTAAGGTATGCACCTTACAGGGTTATCTTGTCAGGGTATGTATAGGAATTCTGCAATACCAGAGGGAAAATGTAAAAACATTAATATGCCTTGATTGGGACCCCTCTGTTTGAGGGCCAGGTAGGGTCCTGGCATCCAGTTCTAACAACTACTGTTTCTGGTGGGTCTGAATTTCAAGTGACATTGTAGCAAAGTGATGTGGTGCTGACTGCTTATTGTATTAGTTTGATTCCGTTTGTGCTTACAAAACGAGCATTAGTTGTGAATAACTAATCTGTATGGTTCTGTTCTCAGTAACTTTACTTCCACCTGGAAGTAACATTTTTTTGTGCTGTCTCAACATTTCTGCTATTCTCTGTCGCTGCTTCTGTCCTCATGAGGTTATGATCGTTATGTTTCTTTATATGAACGTGCCTGTGGCTGGTTTTTTACATTATCCAGGAGTAGCATTAGCTCAGCAGTTAGGTCACTTCTTGCAGCATACAGTTGGTACAATTTGCTCTTTATTTTTCCCTGTGAGGGTACGTAAATAGTCTTTTCCTCCAGATGCTTAGAGGGCATGAAACAGGCAGTTGTTCTGAGAAAAACCAGTGTGTCTCGCTCTAGCAGAAGACCCGTGCCCTTTTCACAGTATCATGTGTGAATTGTATATTTTTTATTTTTTTTTCTGGCTCTGATTTTTTTAGAACAGCTGACAAGGTGACAGTGGCCAGAAGAGGCCTAGGCCGAGTGTGGGGATGGTGGTGCCTGTGCTGTGTCCCAGTGTCACCACGAGGTGGGGCGGGTGGGGAGGCAGAGAGGGGCCCGACGGGTGCCCGCTCATTCCCGTCGGTGGCGAGAGCTGGGCCCTCCTCACTTGGGAAAGCCGGTTTCGGGACCGAATGGCAAAACACAGATGGAAGCGGTTCCAGTTGCTTCCTTCCTCGTTTTCTCTCATCGTTTTCTTAATATTACACTTAGGATCAGGGAAAGCAAAGTTTGGTTTTTTAAACAAAATCTTTGAGAATTCTTTAAAACACCTCAAAGTGATTAAATTATATTCTGGGGAAAATATCCAACTTTTTTTTTCGTGTGTGTGTGGTTTTGGGCTTTTTTTTAAGAAATGAAGTAAATACCTGAAATGCCATAGAACTCCCGAAATTATATTCGATTTATGTCAACTGCCTGCCCAGCCTGGTTCAAACTCATAAAACAACTCTTTTATTTTTTCCTTGAAAAAAAAAATCGAATGTATTTAAAGTCAGTAGATTAACTTATTTTTCATTTGTTGAAAATTTGACTAGGCTTTCCCTCTCTGGAGATTTTAGCTGTAAGTAGAAGTTTTTCTTTGAACTGGTTTAAACTAAGACCTTTCTTCTTGTCACGCACAGACAGGGAAATACTGCAAGATGCTGGATCAGCTTGTTCACTTTTCATTGTTTTCTTTTGTAGCAGCAATCCGTTTAGCTATGGTATGCTGAGTTTATCTGATTAGCACTTAATGAGTGAAGGGAATAGGGGAAATGTTGCCTGAGTTACTTAAGCCTAATAAAGTTTTCAGTACCTTCCCCCCTCTTTCTAAATACCTGAACTTTCCTGACCCCCTCCCCTTGCTTTTTCCCTCTATTGCAGCTCGTTCCCACATGAAATGCAGCTTTAGCTGACAGAAGTAGTGGTGCCATTAGCCGGATTTTGTTCAGCACACATTGGTCACGACATACATCCCTCTCAACAATGTTTGACAGTCTGGAGCTCTTACAAATTCAACTATTGTTATGCTGACTCACATGCATTACCTGGCAACACCTACCAACCGAAAATGCAACAACCTGTAGCATGAGTATTTTGAACTTAAAGCCATTAGGTATAATCATAAGCAGTAGAATAATTTAGTTATGTTAGCAGTGACGTTTTAATGAGGATTCGCTGGACCTTGAATAATGACATTATATAAAGAAATTCAAGAAAGCTGATGTTTAGTAATGCTTAAAAACTGAATGTGCCATACATATTGCAGGTCTGTTACCATAATTAACTCTAGGTTTCTTGCATGACTCACTTTTTTCCTACTGACCTTACCTTGATTTCCCTCTTTTAGGATTAATTTTTCTTTTAATTTTATATTGCATTGTAAAATTGCTAATACAAAGGTAAACTGAGAAATGTAGAGAAATAATTTTTTATTCATTTATGCTGTCTAATTGTCTTATGTAGTTCTGTTAGTTTCCTACAGAAATGCAAAGTTGTCTTAATATCCGTGGAAATAGATCTGACGAAATTAAAACTGATGTATGTGCAAGAGATTCCTTATGCATAGCAGGTTCAACAGCTGTTGAAGTAATAAGGAAATCAGAACCGTTTATTTGCTATACCCGCTTAACACCACAAATTTTTAATACAAATGATGTCACACTTATCGCTGTCAGTGTCCCAAATTTATAGTAATAATAGCAATTATTACTAGTAATAAAATAGTAATAAGATAGTAATCTTAGCAATAGGCAGCTACTAATAGCAGTAGTTATCCTGTTAGAGCAGAATGTGTATGCATGTTTTAAATTGTTTTAAAGATACTAACAGAATGCTAGAGATGTAGGAGTGTACTAAAACACTTGATGAAGGGTGGAAGATGACTTTGAATAATTTATGAGTTTGCACAGCTTCCTGCTGAGCACACCCCAAGGAATTGCCTTTCCGGGTGAAGTACTGTGGCTGATGGTGATCGTGCCCCCAGCAAATCGCAATTCAGAGTGCAATGCATTCAGTTAATTTGCTGTCAGTGCTATGCTGGGGCCACTTAGGACGTGTTGCGCTCAGATCTAAATGGTAGAAATTTTGGAGGAGGAATCCCTGGGTTTTTTTTAAACAGCACAGTGTCATTTAAATTGCTTCTTGTTTCCATTACTATTTTGGTTTGGGTATTTTTTGTCTGCTGCTGAACATGTACAAGCCTCTCTCCAGCCATCAAGGTGGAAGAAAACAGGTGTTAATCTGTGGATTAGGTATTGAAGTATTTTGTAATTTGATTCAAAGGTTTATTTAAATCATGAAAAGTATGTGTGTGTGTTTTTCTTTTCCCCTCTCAGGTTTGCAATTATGTGTGGCTATATGTCTCAGTTTGAAAGTGTACAAAACAAAATCAGGAATGGTTATCTCTTTAAGGTATGTTTTTGTAGGGTTTTGTGGGATTTTTTTTTTTAAGATATTCCTTTAAATTATTTCCTTATATAGTGTCAAAGACCAACTTTTCCAACACAGTAATTCAGCCTCAGAGGTCTATTTTAGTGCCGATGCTTAAGTGAAAAAGTTATTTTTATGTGTGCAAATAGCTTATATGCTTACAAAATATAAGGATTTAGGTAGGATTTTGGGAACAGCATTAAGATTTGTATTTTATTTTGTAGTCAGAAAGGGGAAGGAGTGACACTTCTCTTTAGTAAATACAAACGTATTAAATATTAAGTGACAGACTAACATGAGCAATCATCCTTCACGCAACCCTTAAGTAGTACTTATTTTAATACTGCCCTTTCAAAGGTAATTTTTTTTTTAATGTGCTTTTTAGATTTAGCAGCCAGTGTTACATGTGCTGCTTTTCCTTTACTTGCCCTCGGCATTGCTTAGGCACTTTCCATCCTTTACCTTACGAGCCAGGAGCCAGCGTCTGGTCCCCAGTTTGAGTGCCAGTGAGAGGCAGCAGCCGCATTTCGCTTCCCGGGGAATGCCTGGGATGGGTGTCTTATCACTTCATGTGTCATGGAGCTTTCCTGTGAAAGTGCATTGATTGCATGCAAGCTGTGCCAGGGGAGCCTTGGGACAAGCTGGATACAGAGAGAAAACGACAAATAACACAAGTGCTGTTGTTTAAGAAGAGCCCGCAGTGTTAGCAGTAGCCTTTTCAAGGAGGTTTTTCCCTTTCAGAAGTCATTACTGAAATCCCCGTGATTTTTTTTGTGAAGTGTTAAGGATATGGGGAAAAAAGAGCATGAAAACATAGTGAATAGTTTGTGGACAAAATGATAGAATAATAGGCTCTTAGGTCTATATAACTCAGATAATTTAGTGACTGGCTTCTTAGAAAAACAGATATCTGGGGAAGACAAAAAAGAAAGCTTAGAAGTTAGATTTATTTTGAAAGACAAATGGTAATAAGGGGCAAACCAAAATTTATTTTCTTCAAACTCAGGTTGAGAAGTAAGAGCTTTTTCTAGTAAATTAAAGAGTGAAATAAAGATGCTAGTGACCTATAATGAAAATGGTTTTGAAAGAAGCATCTCATTAGATGCTTTCTAGGTTTTATGGTTTCACTATAAACAGAACCATTTTATTTTCTGAATTTCACATTATAGTAATAGTTTGTTGTGTTGTGTACCATTTCATCGGGGCAGTCACATTCCAGTGTGGAAGAGGCTGTGCTTCAGTGATGGGTTCAAAGAGAGTGGTTGTTTTTACTCTGATTTGATGTGTGACAGTATCCTAACAGTAATAAATAAAATGTAAATAAAATAAATTTAATTGAAGTTGTTGCCTTTTTAAGACAAAAGTTCTTGAGTTCTTTGATCGAACTTTAGAGCTGATTAGTCATGTTCTAAATACAGCATACCTTCTTGCATTGTGTGCAAAGTCACTAAATAATTTTGTTTGTGGTTTCCCTCCAAGAGAAAGGGGCTTGCTAGTTAAAATACTTTTAGGTTGTTGCAAAAGAGTTGCAGCAGAAGAGAATTTCTGAATTTGTTTAAGCTTTCATCAAGCTACTTAGAATATAAACACACTTGCCAAACAAACATCAAAAGTGACACTGATTTTCTTTCTAATAGGAACACCTAGACAAAGCAATTGAACTTAAACCTCAAGATCCTTTTTTGTATTACCTAAATGGAAGATGGTGCTATTCAGTAAGTTGATTTTTTTTTTAATCTAACATATTGATTTGGTATACTGAAAAATGATAATGTATTTGTACTGAAATTGTGAGACTTCAGACAAAGTAGGTGTTTATTGAAGTAGCAGTACAGAACTAAATGAAGGAGTACATTTACCTTTCCCAGAATTAACTTCCACATTTATGATGTTAACTGCTGACCACTCCTGTCATCTCCATTAAGGAAATTGTGCTTATATGTCCATCATTGTTGTGTTCAGATTTCTTACCTGAATGTGCAAATGAAAAGTAACTGATATTTGTAAGGAATGAAGGGTGAGCTCTTGGTTTCAGTTCTTGTTCTGCCACACACTTTCTGTGAGACCTTGGGTTGGCAGCGTAGCCTTTCGGTAACTTTGTTCCCCAGCAATAACCAAAGTTAAAGGCACTTACATGCTGGGGGATTATGGCTGTTGCAGCAGGGGTACCAGACCAGCTTGCTAAATGTCAGGAGAACGTCACAACAAAAATGCAGGTGTAACATTCTATAATTCAGCTTTTTTTTGTTTTTTGAGAGAGATACAATTTGTGTTATACCAATACAACAGGTGCCTTTAAATATTGCCTTAATGACAGTTATAAGTACTCATCTATGAAAATTTAAAGTAATTGGTTCACAAGTGTAGCTTGTATTTAATTTTAATTTCTGTTTAGGCAGTGTTTGTAAATACAAGAGCTGTTTTATTCTTAAACTCATACTGCCGGTGACCTGCTTAGTTAGATGGCTATCCTAATTGCTTCTCTAGTCTGTGAGGAACCTTTCATCTGGAGAAAATGTTTTTGCATAGTCTGTGCTGTAAAAGATGACCGTGAGGCTTCTCAGAGTAAGGACTGCTAATGCACCGTGAATTCCAGACCTGCCTTTTTCCTCCAGCTACTTCCAGTGTCAGTCACTACAAAGTGTCTGCAAGCTGGAGAGAAGGAGCTGCTGTGATACACTGCAGACATTGTCTTTTATCTGCAACAAGACTTAATGCAAAGTAATCTTTCAACAGGATTTTTTTCAGGTCGTATATTTAACTTTCAAAGAGCTTTCAGCAACTACATTTTTTCTCAGTTGAATAAGGAATGACACCAGCTTTTTCAAAGAGCTTTTCATCTCGCTTTCCATCACACTGTATTCTTGAATGTCAGTGTTAGCTGTGCAAAAGTGAGTTGCTGAAGATTGTCCTGTAGTATGCTTGTCCTGCCTTTTGAAGAGCATTGCTCTCACCAGAGATTTCTTAAGCACTTTTAAACCCTGCTGTGTCCAAGAGCTGCTTGCAGCTTCCATTTGCCAAACACTCCCCTGTTTTTCATTGCTTATTTCTCACTCGAACTGTTGCTTTTGGGAACTTTACATGTAATCTCAGCACACCTCACTTTGTTGTTCTTGCACTGTTTTGTTACTTGTTTCATTTGAGTGACCATTGCCACTTCCTGACTAATGTGTGTGGTTTCTTGCAGTGTATTTTTATGAACTAGCATTCCATACTTGCAACACCTATGCAGGGCTTCCTTACTGAATTAAAGCCGCAGATTAGATTTTATCCTGGCCTGCATTTTATTGAGTGGATCAATCCACCTAAACTGAAATGCTTAAAGATTGATTCCTGATCTTTTCACATTTTCCCTCTCCCTCTCTTCTCCCTGTCCTCTGAGC
The DNA here is from genome assembly GCA_013399135.1 of Heliornis fulica. Lineage (NCBI taxonomy): Eukaryota > Metazoa > Chordata > Aves > Gruiformes > Heliornithidae > Heliornis > Heliornis fulica. The sequence goes on along the minus strand of VXBZ01008879.1, from coordinate 378,276 downwards.
TTGACAGAGTTCAGGAAGCGTCTGGACGGTGCAGTCATGCCACTGCATGACTGCACCGTCATGCCAAGTCAGCTGGTCTGGACGGACCAGCTGACTTGGCTGGTCCTGTGTGGAGCCAGGAGTTGGAATTGATGATCCTTACAGGTCCCTTCCAACTAAGAATATTCTATGGTTCTAAGATTAACTTCTGGAGCTGTCAGCTCTTAAAAACTTAGTCTTTTGCATACTTTCAGTAGGAGGATGAGGTCATCATGAGTTTAGATTTAAGGCTCTACTATGGAAGCTAGTTCTTAATCCTAGCCTAATGGAATTGGTGATATCCTCAGTAGATTTAGCAGACTCTATGAGTCAGTTTCTCTGTTGGTTCACTAACATGTTAGTTAAGCATTGGCCATGCATGTGATACAGATAGATAGAGGAGCTTGTGGAAGCTGTGGTAAATTCCTTGGCCCTGTTCTGCAGAATGTGGTGTTTTCTGCTGTGGTAATTATCCCCAAAGTATATTCTTGGGTAGGGATTATGATAGGGCGCTTAGAAAAAGAATTTATCACTCCTTCTCTATGTTGGTACCTGTAGATGGAGTGATAATGCTCCTCTTAGACCCTCTGATTTTCTTTGTTTAGTCTAGCTGTGGTTAAGGCCGTGAAGGTCATATTGTTAAACGTGAGGGAATTAAAAAAGGAAAAGGGGTGTCTGAGGAATGAAAACCTGATGTACTTAAGTCTTCCTAGTGTAGTCAGACATTTTCCATTCACTCCCCATTTAGTGTTGGGGGAACTTATTACTATCTTTTGGCACTGCTTTTTTGGGCTGACAAACTCTGAAAAAAAATAGGTATAGCATAAGAGACTGTAAAAGAGGATGCTTCAAGTGTTGAAACTAAGGGTTCCAGTCATGTTCATAAATGACAACAGATTTTAATTAAAGATTATAGTGGGGACAAATAGAGAAGACTTATAGAAAAAAAATTATATTCAGAGAAATTCTCAGCTTTTTTAGAAAATTACTTCTGGTATCACAGAAGTACCAGGCAAATTTTTCACCAGTCAGTTTATAGATGTCATTAGGGGCAAAAATTTGCCTGCGAGATCTGCTGTCTTTACAAGAAGCCATGTACAGCTCTAATTTTTGGGATGCTTTTTAGTTTTTGTGGTTTTGGCAGAGGTAACATGGGGAAAAGAAACCCTATTAATTTATACTGAGCAAACATAATTGAACATCCCTAGCGATAATCACAGAACCCTACCAAATGCTATTTTAATATTCCCTTTTTACAGAGCTGATACAAATTTCTATCTAGTAATAATTTTTCCAGAGTAGCTTTAGTGATGTTAGAAAAAGGTAATTACCATAAAATTGCAGTGAAGATGCTTTAAAATGTTTAGTAAGCAGAGTAGACCAGTGTTTAGCATGTAAAAGAGATGTAATGATTCCAAAGAAAAACAACTGCAGCAAAATAATTTTCATTTGAAATGTCTCTGCTGGTGGACAAAGCCATTTCTTCTCAGCCTTCTGTGACAAAAACAGGCTTTGTTATGTATGTATCTTTTAGAGAAGGTTTAGTGTTTCACATAAATACTTGGGTTGGTTCATATGATTTAAAATAAGTACAGTGTTTAGACCCTCTGAAGTTTCAGCTTTATTTTTGTTAAGGGAAAGTGAAAACTTTGCTCTTGAGATTAGCAATAAATATTTATTGGAAGTGAATTGATCTGTGGCGCATGGTGTATAGGAATTAGTTTTCCTTAATCCTTAGAGTTTTGTGTGTGATTATCTGATAATCCTTTACAATTGTGTGCTTGTGAGGGTGGGGTTTAGTGTTTTAATGTTTAGAATAGTTTTAAAAGGAGGGATGTGTATCTAGTTAAGACTTAGGGCTGCTTGCCGTTACAGGACTGGCACAGAACAGTTGATATATACTTCTGAGAGTGGATTGGAGCCTCTGGTGAACATTAGTGAGGTGTAACAATTGGAACTCTTGGTAGTTCCCATTTTGCAAGGTACATGCACTGTGTTGGATTCATCTCTGGTATATTCCAGTATCTGTTTGGGCTACAGAAGGGAACAAATTGACTCAGTTGCTTTGTCTGTGTGCTCTGTAAGTCTGTTTCCCTTACTGGAAAGTGAAAAGCCCAGGGAATTCAGGTTGGATAAATGCCTGTGTAGACTGTCCTGATTCCTCAGCTGGCAAAAAAGAATATTTGTGTTGGAAGCCAGTATTTTAAAATTGCTGTCCAGTTACTTAATCTCTTCCAGAAGTCAAAACATTGCAAAATTATTTAATACAATTTTACATTCACATATTGTAATAAAAATAAAAAAGAAAAAGAAACTCTCTGGGGATATTTAAGTAGGTGCCATTAATATTTTACTGAGGCTGGGTGAATGGGATGATTTTTCTTTATGGAAGACAATTGTGTGATCTGTCTTCAGTGAGCTATTAGCAAGGAAACATTGGAGGAGGAAATCTTTTAGGGCTGCGAGTCAACCCTGGCTGAAGTTTCAATCCAAGTGGGTTAGTGTCCTTCATACCAGCATCCTAGAATTTGAAAAGAGCTGTCAGTGGGCAGGGTTTGCACAGAGGACAAAACCAAAAAACTAAATTCCAGACAGTGTTTTAGTTCATATGTGATTTTTGCTGACCCTAGGCTAGGAAGCGGAAGGCATGTTAGGAAATCTCTTTTCCCAGCATCTAGGGGAGAACTGCATTTTCTGCCTTGGTCTTCAGAGACAGAGACCTGATAGGAGCAGGCTGGGTGCAAACTTTATGGTCAGCTGCAGTTTAACTCTGGGTGGCTTTCTTCCATCCCGCGTACGAGTAGAGATTTGGGTAGAATAAGTGTTTGGGAGCTTGCTGTTTGGCAGAGGTGTAGGAGAGACCGTCTGAGACGAGCATCTCTGTTAGCTTTGGAATACTGAAGAGTGGCCTCCTCTCCTGGGCAGAGGCCAGGCTGTCATGGTGACTCACTGCCCTCCAGCCCAGGGAAGTTCAGGAGTTGGCAGACCCTTATTTTTCGCTCTTGAGTGAGTGGGGCTAGCTCTCCTCGTGTATGGCAGCTGGGGAGCAGTGTTCCTCTAGTGATCCAGTACATTAAAACCTGACGTTCTGTGGGCACACAGTGTTCCTTGTGGTGCTCTTGTGATTTTTTTCAGGCTGTAGGGGGTCTGATATCCGAGCTTGGGAGACCTGAAAAGTCAAAATTCACTTACAGTTTGGAAATCATCTGTAGGGCAAAGGCAATCTTCATTCTTTAATTTTGTTATAATTGTAGCTCTTACTTGCTGCAGTAATTGTTTTTCTTATTCCTTTGTGCTGTCTTATTCCATTCTTGGAATGTGGAATCATAGTGGAATCATAGTTTCACTGAAGTTGATGGCAGTTAGTCTCTTTGCACTCATTTTTATACAGACCTCCAGATAATGCTTTGCACCATTTGGAATAACCTTGACTGTAGAAGTCAAGTTTGCACTACACTAGAGCATGCTACACCAGGGTTTCTGCTGCCTGTGCCTGCTCACACACAGAGAATGCTTAATGAAGTTAGTTGGTATAGTAGGAGTGATGTTTCTATTGCACTGAACATGGCATAAGATTTATTCTAATAAAGTTAGTTCAAATTAAAGACTGTGCTTGGGTGTGTTTAAAGGAAAGGTATAATTTGCTGTTCATCACTGTTGCCTCGGGACACAGTTTTGTGTCTTGCATAAAATAGGTTGTTCCCATTTGTTGCACCGCAGTCATAGGGAGGTGTAGACTGACTCAGGAGAGACCTGGTTCACCTGCTGTGATGGGGTTCACCTCACCTGTTTTAGTCAGCCACAAGGTATAGTTGTCTGTGCTCCTTTTGTAGTTGAAGAAAAGGGAGAGAGAAGTGTTTATCCCAGGCTAATGTAGGGGGAGAAGAATTGCCTGGTGGAAATGCCTCTTTCCATGTGGACCATGCAAGGAACCTGAACAACTCACTTAAATTAGGCACTTCATTTATGGATGGCTAGCTCTAGCTGTGGGCAATTCATCAAGCCCATGGCATGTAAGTTTGACTACTTAAACCATTACAGAACTCTCAGTCACAGACTGTAACACTGGAGCCAGTGCACGTCAAAGAAAATTCATGACTGTGCATAGATGCATTTAACTTTTAAACATTGTTTTAGGTTGGTGGGATTTGTAATAAAATAAATATGGCCAAGTGTGTGTATGTTTGGGCTTTTTTAAAGTTTTAATAGTGCAAAGCAGCACCCAAGCCAGACAAAATAAGGACTAAAACCTCAGTAAATCAGTTCTGATTAAATCTTGTAGGAAAACAAAACAATTGCCAGGAAGAACTTGTGTTTTCCATAGGTAATTATGACCCCAAATGGAAAAACTGCAATTTTGTTTCCTCGTTATTGCATAACAGCAGAAGTGTGTGGTAATTGTATCTGTGCACTGTATGTGTATCTCCAGGGTGTCGTGTTGCCTTGCAGAGAGCAGCATAAGCATATACATTGCCTTTATTTTTTCCCTCTCTTTCTCCCTCTGTAAGCTACCTCTATCGTGATGCAACGGACCTAGAAATACTAAAACCCCTTCTTCTTCTAAAACAACAAAGAACACTGCAGCAGTTGATTGACATGAAGAAAACAATACTTTTGCCAAAATCCTTTCAGTATCTGTTGCTGAACATGTCTCATAAACTAGAGAGTAGCTAGGGAAGCAAATTTTGGGAAGGCATTACATGCATACCTACAATTTGAAGTTTTAATTTGCGTGCTGCAGCTTGTAATGCAGTATGGAAGCACTTCAACACAGAGAGGGTAAACATCGTGTTACTTCAATGAATGAGACCTCTGGAATTGCTGGAGTGTTTTTCTTAAAACACTTAGAAGGGGCTTCAAGAATGGGCTGTGTGAGAGAGAGAATGAAAACCAGCCTTGTTTTCTTAATCTTATTTCTCTCTGGAATTTAGTTTTTAGTGGTTTTGTGTGAAAGACTTGCTGACGGCATTTAACAAATAAGGCATTGGAACCCTCAAGCAACTGGCAAGACTTGACCAGGATGCCTTCTATCTCTAAGCAGTGTTGCTCCTAGGTAGCTAAAGTCATTGAGGCCAGATGAGAAAACACGGTCCTGTGCATTTTCCTGTGCTGGCCTGTATTTGTACTCTTTGCAGTGGTATTTTTAGGGCAGTTTGCAACAAGAAATACATAGGACTTGATGTCTGTTCAAAAGTCAGGCATTCTGGCTGATGGCTGTGGATAGCTATGTGCAGATGGATTCTTATATTTAGATGGATTCTTATATTTTACCATATTTAACTGATGTCTTGTTGATAGTTGCGGGAATTAGGTGGGGGGGGGAGGAGCAGCAGTAGACCTGAAGAGGTTGGGAACCCAGGAAATGAGGTGGGAACAATCTAAAGCTATCCAAAGCCATTTCATTTTTTTACAGCAGTAGGGCAGACCTTAGTTCAAGGCTCAACTCTGTTATTTCAATTGCAGCTCCCTCTGAGAAAAGATATCCTGATGTGACTTAGATTTTGCCTCCAGGTCTCTGATAAGAGATTCTTTCTTTGCCTGTATATATTCTTTCTCTGTGTTGCCTCTGCATTGACCTGGCCAGAAATAGCTAGGCAGACACAGAACCTTGGTTTCTATCAGTATCCAAAGGATGGTGGCTTCACTTCTCCATTTAAACAGGTTGCAGTCCCACACTGTATTTCTTAGTAACTTCATCCTTCACTGGAGTTGTGAGGTGTGGTTCTCTAGGTTAGATGATGGAGCCAAATACCTTATGGCAGTAACTAAAGCAGTTTATGTCAGGAGTCAGTATGTGTAAGGGAAGAAGGCACAGTGTGTGGCAATATGACAGTTCCCTAAAGTCTTTTTTATAGTAGTCAGTCTTCCTGAAGTGAGATCTTTAGCAAGTGTTGTCAGATTTGAAGATGAAAAAATGAGGTTTATTTCTTAACTGTTTGTCACCAGCTTCTGTGTAAGAAATGAACTTGCTTTACAAGCACCAAAAGCACATTTTGACTCTAGCAACAGCTTTTTGTAGTGTTGAAAAGTATTTCAGTACACACTAAGCTCTCTGTATCATTAAAACTTTGACAGATTTAAAGCACTAGTTCCAGCCTTAGATTTCAAGAAATGGCAAGGTCTCATGAAACCTAGACTGTACTTTTAGATTTGTACGTTGGAATAATCTCTTATCAATGAGATTGGTGCTATGTCATTTTTTTCTTAATGTTTATGTTTTCCAGTTAACAGAATCTAAAATCCAAAAGGCTAAGCTTTTAGCTGGCAGGTTGACATCATAAAACATGCCTTCTCAGGTTCTTTTACAAAATAGGTTGTATAAGTTGTACAAGTGGCATAGGACAGTATTTACTCCAAAACTGAGAAGCACCCTACAGACTTTTTTTTTTTTTTTTAATTATTCCAGGTAGCTCAGTTGTCTTGGATTGAAAAGAAAGTAGCAGCTGCTCTCTTTGGGACTCCACCAACTTCAACAGTAGAGGAAGCACTGCAGAATTTCCTTAAGGTAAGTCATAGCCAAACATTTTTCTCTGTGACTGTTTACCAGCTTCTATATGTACCTCTTGTCAAGACATCTGCTCAACAGATAATGTTCAGTAGCTAAAAATCAATGGCTCTCCTAAATACCACAAGGTCTCTACTACAATATCTTTTTCTTCTCTATTTTAAAATAAGTTTGGAGATGTATAGCTAGCACCTTTTTTGCCTTTCTTTGGTTTCAGGAAATTCTTCAATGCCTTGCCATGTTAATAGTTACTGGATTTAATGAGAGATGGGTATAGATTAGTTACATATGCCATTGAGACAAATTAACCACAGCAGTAACTGATGTTTTGCCCATTTCTGCAAGAGGGTTAATGTAGTCAGTGAAAACTTTGCCATTGTGACACTTCTCTTTTTCGGATCTGAAGATCTTTTCATTGATTTTTTTTAGAAGAAGCTGTTCTTGTTTGTGGAGGTGAAACTGCCTCTGGAGTGAAGTAGAAAAGAAAGCTCTGTCCTGTAGGTCCCAGTTCCTGGCATTCTACTTGAATACATAGTTATGAGAAAACACCACATGAATAAATTAAACCTGTCTTTCAATGTCATTTGTACAAATAATTTCTGCCTCTGGTGCTGAGAAATACAAGCTTTTCACTTGACTGAATTCAAAACATAAACTTCCATCATTGCAATTACTTCTAGACTATTTATCGGAGGAAAGCATATGTTCTTCACTGTCAAAAGTGCTTATTTTCTGTGTCCTTTAGTCTTTTAGATAGAATGATTTTGGACAATAAAATCTGTTACTGTCTTCCTAGTTTAAAAGATTTTATCTTTAAGGTCAAACTCCAAAGGTGGTAGAAATAATTTGAAATGTTCACTTCAGCTTCAGGCTATTTTGTGGTGGACTGCAGAGTACCTGTGGTTTTAAATCATCTTTTGCAACAAAAATTAAATTACTTTCTAAAAGACAACTGTTTGGGCTTCTTTTTCAGTTACTTGATAATACACAGTTGCAGTAAAAGCAGCATTGTTTTGGCCCAAGGATTATGGCTACTATAAATTTTGCTAATGTAATTTTTCTTCCTCAAAAGCTGTTTCTGGATTAAAACTGCTTCTTAATAAATAATTGGTAAGGTTTTTATTCATGTCTCAAGCTTCTTTTTCACTTATTTGTTGCTTGATCATTTCTTTGATAAGTACGTATTCATAATCTAGGGAGAGCAATGTCTTCCAACCCGCTGTGTAAGTGAATAAATTCAATAGATCTTCTATAGAACAATCCGGTATTTTTACAAAGCACTTAGGGAGAGAGAAGTACAGAAGAATATTTGCAAGAAGTACAGAACCCTTTCTTTATGTGTTAAATATCAGCACCTGTGTGCCTGGTTTAGGGATTGGACTTTTGTTTTTTCTTACTTCCTTGAGTTGTTTTGTTTGGTTGGTTTGGTTTTTTTTCAAATGTTAAACAGACTGTGGTGCACACAGTAGGGATGATTCGGTCTGGTGTTTGAGGAAACTTAGTGTATTACTAAAAATGCTATGCAGGCCACATAAAAACTCAACACTCAAGTTTCATGTCTGTTTTCTTTCCTATTTTTTATTATTTAGGTGGAAGAAATGCATCCAGGCTATTCCAAATGCAATTATGTGTATTTGGCCAAGGTAACCAAGTTCATTTAAAAATAATGATTTGTTGACTGTAGTATTCTTACAGTGGTCTGATTGGAAACAAAATGTTTTTTTTTTTCTTCTCAGTGCTATAAAGATCTTGGCCAGAAAAACAATGCACTGAAGTACTGTGATTCTGCACTGTCAATTCTCTCAGTTACTAATGAGGTGGGTATTGAGAGTGATAACTTGTTCTCTTGTGACTGCTGTCTTGACTTTGGCACACATTATTGCACTGTCAGGAATAATGTAATATTTCACTTTTTCCTCTGAACACAGAACCTTCCTTTGTCCTCCACTCTAGGTTGGCTCATCACCGTTGTCTCTGTCAACAGCTTAAAAAAAAAACCTACTTTGGGGAACTGTTAGGGTCTTGTCTGTGTCAGAGTCTGTCAGAAACTGAATTTTACTCTATAATTCAAGACATTTTATCAGATATCTTAAGCAGTTCAGTGTGCCACTCCAGTTGTGCTGAAGCTCTGCTCCAGACCAACATTTCCTCATTTGAAAGCATTCTGGATTTTTGTCTCACAGTCTCTGCCCCTGAAAGCCACTGGTTTGTGATTCATGTTAAGGCCTCCAGAGTAATGTGTCAGCTATAGCAGGGGTGGATCAGTTACTCAATACTGCTTGTCTCTTCAACAACAGTGCAGTTAAAGAGACACAGTTCTTCCAGTTAGATCTGTTGAAAAATATTCTAAGAGATTATTGGATTTCCTTTTAGGCACTTTAGAGTATTTTTATATGTAGATGCAAAATTTCTACAGATATTTGAGAGATTTTAAAGAAGGTTCACTCCATCTGATCTCATGTAGAAGCAAGTTCCATAATTACCAACCTATGACTGGAAATGTCTTACCATCCTAGAGTGTGACAAGTTCAAACCTGAGCTATGTCTGCCTAAGGGACCCCCTCTGAGCACAGCAGATGTGGTAGGGAGAGAGAGAGACAGGGAGAGAGAGACAGAGAGAGGTGATTCCAGAGATGAATTGGCCCTATCCCATTTAATTATTTGAAGTAAAGGAAAAAGACCATTAACTAGCTCTGTAACTTGATTGACAATAAGTACTGTGTGTGGAGCACTAACATGTTTATGTCAAGCTTTTTTGCTGGGAAGAAAGACCACTGCATGCCTCACCAGCAGCTGCTCCTGGGTGGCCTTTATTTTTGGCCCAAGTTACAGTTTGTACCAATCATAATTTAAGCAATCATTGCTTAAGTTCAGTGTTTAAATATGCATTGACATAGACATGATATTTTTAATCTCTTAACTCTGCTTCATTCTTTGCTTACTGTTCAAATGTACCATCAGCCTGCTTATTATAAAATGTAGGTAAGTGGGCTATAAATTATCCATTCTTTGGTACCTTACAATTTTGCATAAAAAGTAGGACCAACAGTCTCCCTGGTGTAAGGGAGAGAACATACAACTGAAGCTGCTTTAGCTCAGCCAGTTTTGTATACATCCTCTCTGACTGAGCTGGTCGATGTTTGGGGATTTTTTCTTGTGTTCAGTTTACTACAGGCCAGGTAATCTTGCAGTGAACTCTGAAGCTCACTGGTAAAATTGCAAACAAACTTACATTGCAGAAACTCCTGGAGGGTAGAAGACTGTGGGTGTTCAGTAAACTTGAAGTCATGCAACATGTTCATAAAGACTCCTGGAAAAAGTATAGAGATGGCATAGATTGGGATTCAGCTTTGATAACAATAGCTGGAAAATATTTTGGTGAACAATTTGGCTCCGTCTGCACTTGATGGAGAAAAACAGTGCCCCATCCTGCCTTTCTCTCTGGCTTGGTGACAAATAGAGTCTGGATTTGAACTTGTGTAGGATGTATACTTGAGACACTTGACTCCTTGACCCTGCAGTTAAAGAGGTGAATCCTGCCTCTAAAGTCTGCGTCATCTGTCTAAACATGAGCTGGGTTTCAGTGCATCCTGGGCCATCTGGACAGGTTTAGTACCTGGTAAAATGAGCACCCCATCACCTTCCTGAAGTACCAGTAGGATCTGAAGAGTAGGGGGATCCTGAGGTAGTAGGAACAGGAATTTGGGAGCAATCTGAAGGGGGTCTGCGTGTGTTCTGGTGAGCAGGGTGGTGGTGAGAATAAGAATGATAGCAGTTTGTGAGCAGAAGGAGTGACAAATGGGCCCCAAAAATCTTTTTTCCCATCTGAAGAGGACAAAATTATTTGTTGTTCTCTGATTTGACTATTTCTATAGATTTCACAGATTTTTCTGCTTTGTCTTGTTTATTTTTTATGTGTTTTGGATTTAGTTAGTAAAAAACAAGTCCAGGAAAAAATATCATCAAGGCAACAGTGAGTAATTAAAAAAAAATTTAAAAAAGAGTCAGCTCAAGAAGGTGAAACAAAGTGAACACTGAAAGAAATTACTGGAACACAAACTCAGCTGATGCTGTTACCTCAAGTCCCATGTGAATTAGAATTTTACATGTTACTTTGCTTATCATGTTAGAGAAAGACCATAAGTGATTTTTGGGAGAAACACGTTGGAACTGCTGTGGTCAGAGCTTGGAGCTGTGTGTTGGAATAACATTTATTCAGGTTAGTTTAAGGGAAGGAAGAGTCTGTAATAAGGCTAAAGATATGTTGGGAAGACAGGTATTGCTAAAGTGATATAAACTGATTACAGCCCTGCAAAAGATGGGGCTCATGGTCTGAAATAGGAAACCCGGGTCAGCAGCAGTCTGAGGATTTCTTTTGGTTTGTCACAGCACAGGACCTCAGTGTTTCAGCAGTGTGCTATGTTGTCACAGTCATGCACAACCCATCATTCCCATGTGTAATCATAGTTTCTCATGTGAATTTTTTCTTCCTTCAGGCAGGAGAATTCCTTTATTGTTTTTAAATGTTGGCTTCTACTGAGAAACATGTATATGTGTAAAGGCACAAAATCAGCAGACTGAGACCAAGTTGCTGGAAAGGTGCCACATTGAGGAAATGTATAGTATTTAATGATACAAATCATCCTGCAGCATAAGTATGAAAAATAATAATAGACAATGTTTTATTGCTTCTGAACATCCAGAGTCTCCAGTGACTTCAGTGGGAATTAGTGGTGCTTGGCATCGGTAAAATAGCCAATAGCTTATTTTAATCCTCAGCTGGTCCAACTCAGGGCACTTCTTTGACTCTTTGTCTAGGATTCATTTCATGTAACATTTCATGTTAAGTGAAATGATTTTTGTCTTGAATGTTGTATCAAATCCAAATATCCTTTCTGTGCATCTGTTCTAACACAGTGTGTTTTTAATTCAAGGGGTGAAGGGGCTTTCAAACAGGGGTAATTCTTCTTAAAGAAAAAAAAAATCAGATGGTCAGTTTTAACCTTACTCTGAACCTAAAAAAGGATGCCAAAGAAATCATAAAAGAAGAGACGAGTTCTGATTGAATGACTGCTCTATGTCCTGTATGTCCATTTTTAAAAATAGTTTAGCATGTTTTTAACTAGTTCTACACTTTTTTTATTATATTATTTTGGTTTGAAAGGAAATACAGGAGATTTGGTGTAAATTATATCTGGAAAATGAAACTGATGTTACAGTGCTACTTTCAAGTCCTTTCTCTTTATCCTCTGTATTCCAAACAAAAACCTCCAATGAATCATGTAGTCCTTCCTTGGCCATTAATACTGTCATACTGTAGAGTGGTACTTCACTGCTGGAGGTGCATGGGACATTATATTGTCCTGCCTTTCTTTGGTTGCTGCCCAGGTGGATAACTTCAGGGTCCTGTGAAACATTCACCCCTTGAGTAAAAGAGTTCCTAATGTTCAGGGTTGCTGTGAGTTACTGGAAAGTGCCTAACAGCTGCTCTGTTTATCTAGTAGATGTTGCATTACGCTCTGTGAGACTCATTACTTTGTAGTGCGCTCAAAGCCTTGGTGAGTGTGACTACATGAAGGGCTGTTGAAACCAGATGGGTGAACTACTATGATGGAAAAAAAATCACTTCTTTAATTTGGGGAGAAAAATGTGATTTAAATTTGAAAATATGAGCACATGAAAGACAAAATGAGTGGGTGGGTATGCTTGATTAAACTCTCAGCGTAGGATTATGTAGTAGTAAAGAAATTAAATTTTTTCTTGTATCTGGAGACGAGCATGGGCATGGAAATGAACTCTTTGCTTGTGGGGCCAGTAAGCTCACCACAAAGGGATTAACAGCCTAGCAGAAAAGACATGAAAATGTCATAGTTCTGTTTTTGAGCATGGATCTAAAAAGTAGCAGTTCTATTACAAAGAGTGTAGTCTTGGAAGAGCTGAAGACAGCAAAGCAGGAAAAATACAAAGCAAATCTATTTGCACCGAGAGTTGCTGAAGCACATAAAATGCAGATAAAAAGCTTTACTGAAGCTGAGAATGTGTTTTACAAAATTATTGGTGATTTAAAAAAAAAAGTCTTAATTGCAAAACCATTCACTCCTTCCCAGCAATTAGAAATGAGGGTAATAGTTAAAACTAACAAGTCAGAGAGATTTAGATATTACAGAGATTGATCATTGTGGCATTCTCTTCTCACGGGTGTAGAATGGCACGAAGCAGAGATCTATTAAAGGCTCTGCCTTCATTTCAGCCTCAGTGACGTTGGAAGCTCTAGAAAAGCCCACATGGAGGAGGAGGTAAATGTAATAATGCGTAGGAACACTGGCAGAATGTTTACACATGAATGCAGCTGCTGAAGAGAAATCACGCCCATAAGATTTTCTTACTTATTTTTGCATCACCGTGCTTGATCTCCCTGGTTATTAATTTAAATTTTTAATATCATCTCTAAAGAAAAGAATGGGAGTTACAGAAGGATGGAAGAGAGGCAGAGTATAAGATATTTGTATATCTTGAATTTTCCACAACACGCTTTCTAAGAAATGCCTACTGCAGCCCTCATAGATTGGTCATAAGTAGCAGACTTTGCTGTGGTATTTCCAGTAGATCTCACCATAAGCTGTTGTCTTCATCTTTCCAAAGTAAGATTTTAAGGAGAGAAAAAAGTAGTTTACTAGGTTTTTTTGCTTTTAAAGCAAAGGGTACAAATAATGATTTATTTGTGAAAAAACAACCATTCAAAACTATGTGAATTAATAATTTGTGTTAACCTTATTAAAAATGTTTTTATTTCCTCACTGACAGAATATTTTCTTTTCTCAACATCATCAGAATTTTTATGAACATTTGTTGCTCAAATGTCAAGTAAAATTCCATGGTGTTTCAATTACAAAATAATGTCAGTATTCATGTTTGTGTTCATTTGGAATACTTATAATTGTTTTCCTGCTTATACTGTTTCTGGGGTTAAACAAGAATTTCCTAACAGCTACCACCAGCACAAAATGAAAGTATTTTTAATGTAAATTTAAAAACCTATTTATTAATTAGTGATTCTGTTTACATCGAATATAAGTGCTCCATGGTCGGGGAATGGGCTTTTAAAAAACTCACTATAAAGAGGTCAGATTTCAGACTCTAAATTTCTGGTAAGAATGAGATGTTTTGAAAGAGCTGCTATTTGAGACCTCTTATATTTTGCACTTTGGAGAATACAGTCTATGTTTTCTCTGTCTTACTGATCAGACTGATATGTGATCTGTAAGTTTTTTAAGTTCTTCCCAAGAAGTTTCTTTGCATTGTCTGCTTATTCTTTCTCCCCTCTCAAAAAATGATTTGAAAAAAAAAAGGCTTGGGGTTTTTTTTGGCAGTGTGGTAACTTCATACATAAGGATAAAGTCTATCCTGATAAATACTGAGCTTATTGTGTTTGTGATTAAATTTGATCATTTATCACAAAGTATTAGTTTCAATGCCTTATTGAAGGTACCACAATTTTACCACAGTCCTTAGTGCAGCAAGGTGGATTGACAGACTATTTCTCAGAGCATGGGCTGTATCTCCTCCGCTGGTGTCCTGACAATGCAGGGGGAGAGTGGGAGTGATATTCATGGAGATGGTGGTGTGCTGCAGGATGAAGAGGTTCACAGCTCATTTCTTATTTTTGTAGAGAGGTCAGGGGAAGTCAAGCTTTCAAGAGTTGGAAATTTATTGTGTCAGAGACTATATATAGGGTAGAGGAGAGCCTCAACAGGCATCTTTCTGGAGGGGGAGGAGGTCTTCCAGGCACTGGAGCAGGGATTCTGATGAAGCCCCTAGAGAAGACCATGGTGAGGCAGGCTGTCACATGGCACCCATGAAAGACCCCACACCAGAGCAGGTTGATGCTTGAAGGAGGCTGTGACCCTGTGGGAAGCTCCTACTGGTGCATTGCTGAGGAACAGCCCATGGGAAGGATTTATGTTGGAGAGGTTCATGGAGGACTGTCCTTGTGCTGGAGCAGGGGAAGAATGTGAGGAGTCCTCCCCCTGAGGAGGAAGGAGCAGCAGAGAGAGATATCTGATGAACTGACCTCAACCCCCTCTCCATTCCCCTGCACTGCTGGGTGGTGAGAAAGTAGAGAAATTGCGAGTGAAGTTGAGCCTGGGAAAAAGGAAGGGGTGGGGGGAAGGGGTTTTAAGATTTACTTTTTATTTTCCCATTATCCGACTCTGATTTCATTGGTAATAAATTAAATTAATATTCCCCAAGGAGTCTATTTTGCCTGTGATGGCAATTGGTGATTGATCTCTCCCTGCCCATATCTTGACCCATGAACCTGTGAGTCCATTTTCTCTCTCGTCCAGCTAAAGAGGGCAGTGATGGAGTGGCTTTTGGGGGGCACCTGGCCTCCAGCCAGAGTCAACCCACCACAAAGTGCTGTTAGTCTCTCATTGGCAATCCTTGTGCGTGTTTGGGATTATCTACTTCTACAGTCCAGGATTAGTCCTGGAGTTGCAAAGGAATGATACAGCTGTACCCCAAGTCAGGGGTGGCTCTCAGCACTTCATTGCTGTTCCTGCATATCAGAGTACAGCCTTGGACCACCCCTGCAGCCTAGCTCATTTAATATACCATGCAGCCCCACTGACTTCAATGAAACCCTACAGAATGCATGTCAGTTTGGGATTTGGCAGTGGTTGCACACAATTATGTTATAGTTGGCTGGTGTAACCATTTTGGCTGTGGCTGTGAGGGTGTTTCATTCTCTGTTGACAGTTGGGACTTTGTCAACAAGTGCACACATATGCAGTGCCTTGGTTGAGTGTGTTTAGCACATAAGGAAATAATTAGCAGAGATGGCAGGTAAAATCGTTATCTTTTTGTCTCTGCTGTAATTGCTGTTTAGTTTTTACATGCACATTTATATGCGTATTCCTGAATGTGCATATATTTATCAGTAAACTTTTTCAACAGAAATTAACTGACAAAATGTGGACTATGTCTAGTTAAGCCAATATTCCCTTTCTCCCACCAGCTCTCTCTCCTATCTTGCTCTTGTTTTCAACTCTCTCTTTTCCATTGTTCAGTCCCTGGCCTCCCAGGTCTTTTGTTCCTGTGTGTATTCCCTGAGGATGATGAAACATAAAAGAAAAACAGCTAAATAGGAAGGGGG
>VXBZ01008879.1:331543-362586 GCA_013399135.1 Heliornis fulica | reverse complement strand
GGGGGGGGAATACAGTCACTGACCCTGTAATTTGAATACCTTCTGTGTTGTACTTTGCAGAACATTTTGAACTTGTATTCAACTCTGAAAATGATAGAAGTGTTTAGTAAATGTGAGCCTTGACGGTAGAAAGTGAAGGTTGAAAATGGCTGGATATTCAGTCAGCGCTGAACTAAGCCTCAGGGAGAACAAATGTGACTGACTCAGATATATTGCATTCCTCCTACAGCTTGCACCTCTTCCTCTTCCTCTTGTGCTCCAAAGGAGATCAAAGCCTGCTCAACTTTTTTATCAGCTGACCTGATTGTTCATTTTTAGAAAGCCACAGATGCAGAAATCAATGAGGAAGAGAGTTGGGCCAAATACAGGATTTATGGATTTGTCTTCCCAGTAACTGTCAGGCTTCGGTCATTAATGAAATCTTCATCCTTAAAACCAGAGGCTGGTACACGTCTGTTTTGAAGCCACTGGTTGTGGCTTCTCTCACCTTTCAGCATGACACACCTCTTGGCTTGGAAAGAGACTATCTACACGTCACAATAGTTCCCTTTTCTGTCCATTCTCAGCTTTTTTTAAATGTCATTACTGATTTTATTTTTTTTTAAATGCTTTCATCATCTGAGTTCTTATTGACTGGAAGCTGCTGGCTCAAGTAATGCAGCCCGTTAAGTAGTTTGCCACAATAATAATTCCTGCTCATACTGAAGTGGTCTTGTTCAGAACTGGCAACCCAGAGGAAGGAGGCTTTGCACGCCTGTAGTTTCTTCTCCAGCTAGTTCTTAGAACAATCACGGGTTTGTTTCGTTCTTTTCCTTAGGCCTAAAGGAAGATTCAGAAAAGATTGCCCAATATTTTTGGGACCTTTGCAACTCATTAAAGCTCACTGCCCAACATAATCCTTTGCTTCTAAGGAGAGAGACAATTGTACAGGGTTCTTTAGAGATATATTTAAAAAATGCTGTATCCTGCAAAGTGAGTAAAGAATCCCATCACCCTTGAAAATCTGAACACCATTCAGATATGAGAAAACCTGCATCTTTATCATCTTCAGCCTAGGAAAGTGTGAAAAGAGCAGGACCAGATAAAATTACTCCTTTTAAATTTTCTGTCGCAGAAAAGTGTATTTTCCCTGAATTGGTCAACAAATTGATACAAATATAAAGTTTTCCAATTTTTATTGAAAACCACAGGCTGCTGCTCCAGGCAGCCTGTAGTGACATGGAGTTTAAGGGGTGCTAAATTCAGTGCAAGTTTCCTTCTGTTAGACTATTTTGGCAAGAGCTTACTGGCTATGCAGAGTGTGCCTTTCAAGGCCTCTGATAAATGATTAGGCAGATAGTTTAGCCTATTGTTGCCAGTGGGAGCAAGGCAGCGACTCCAAGAGAAGTGTCCAGCTAATGAATTAATGCCTTAATCCAGACCAATAATATAATGTAGTTTGACATGTCTGGCATATGGTTTCTATCATCTCAATATTCTTTTCTATTCCTGCATAACATTATAGACAACTAACCAAAATAAAGAGAAGCAGGAATTTCTTCACCCGTAAAATGTGTTTTTAAAATGTCCTGTATTTTGTTTCAGCTCTTTTGTTGATTGGTTAATGAAGTGATCCTGAAATTCAGTGATTACTTCACTGTCTGTCTACAGTATTTTCTTACAGAATTGCCTGTGGCATTATCTGGAAAAGAAATACTGGTCTCTGTCATTAGAAATACTTGCACAAAATTTGTTATGTACAAGTGCTCTTGTCTTGCACTGCTAAGCACAGGTGGGTGCGTGTATTGGGCGTTTGCACCTTTACCAGCCTGCAGGTACGAGGGGCTGACTTTTCAGAAATGTGGATTTAAACCAAGGAGCATTTTGCAAGATAGAAGTTTTGCAGTAGCAAGCAAAGCAAGTGAGTCATATTCAGGAGACATTTCAAAATAAGTGGAATAATGGAGGTTTGTACTGTGTACATTTGCATGCACCCCTTTCCAAACAGATTCTCTGTGGAATAGCCAAAACATGTCACTGCTTACCTGTAAAAGCCTCTGTGGGCTGGGCTTGGTTTAAAGTCCTGTGCAACCTGTGCCCTTCACATCAGCCTAAAAGGAGCCTTTCCCTTCTGTCCTAGGAGGTATAACATTACATGCACATTACTTGCCTCTTGCACCCCCATTGGGTCCACTCTGCTGTGAGCCCAGTAGCATAGGCAGGGCCCGCCTACACCAGTTTGGAAGATACCGAGGGTGTAGTCAGTCCATGGTGGTTACTACAGGTAGGTATGGCTGTATGCACTGAAACTGAAATCTAACCTATGTCATTAATTACGTTTTGCAATGTTTTCTTGTTAAGTGCATTATAAATCATTAGTAAACATCACAGAAATATCTTTAGAAGAACCGCACGCGGTTGGGTTGCAAAACTGTATAAAGCATAAGGCAAGGCAGGACTTTTCTGCGAAGTACTCTGATGGAAGTTGTGGCCCAAGCTGAAAAGCTCACTGCTGTGCTGAGGAGCCTGTTTGTGGCTAACGCTTAAAGTGCTTTAGCAGAGCTGTAAAGGGAGGGCTGCCATCTGGCTCTTGTTTTCAACTGAAACTTTGTTTTTGTGCTCACTGATAAATTAACTTACTCTACAGCCTCATACATTCTGGGGCTGTTACAGTTTTGTGTTCTGTCTTGTTAGGAAAGAAATGTGGATAGACACGTATTGGGCAAATGAAGGGATTTATCCTAAGTTGATGCATGATTATCTGTTTCTTTCAGGATAAAGAGGCCCAGAAAGACTTAGAGGCTTTACTTCTTACACTGAAGCTGTGACACGACGCACTTTTTAACTCCTCACGCTGTGATAAAAATTGCAGAACTCAAATGAGAATATATATTGACTGGAAATTATGGGTGAATTCCAGCTAAGTCAGTGGGAAAACTGTCACTGATTTTGGTTGGCTTGGAGCACAGCCTTTAAGCATCTGGCAATTATGATATGAAAACAATGCATTCATTTTTGATTATATGTAATCTTGTACTGAAGTTTAATTTTAGATTGCTGACACTGTGAGTCTGATTCTCTGAACATGAAGTCCACTGCTGGCAATGGACGTGCTGGGGGTTAGAATGCAAAATCCAGAAAGATTGATCATCTAGTATGTGATGCCAGCATAGAACTGTGTGTAGCAAAACCAAACCAAACCATGTTTCTATAGTAAGTTATATTTGTACCAAGCAATTTACAGAGGTGTATACAGAAGGAAATAATTAATTCCTATGTTTACATATTTCTTTACTCTTAGAAAATTAGGATCTCGTTGAAGTGAAAGAAAAAGCTGTTGCCTCCACAAAGGTCTTTTTACTTTAAACCTACTGTTGGTTTTACATGGAAATGTGCAAACTTTATAAATTAAATATTAAAGTTCTATTTTATGTCTAACATAAAGTACAATATTAAAAATCAGACCAATGAACTTCAGTGGTTCAGATGAATCTGTTACAGCTGGGATGTTTAACAGATTTGTTAAAGACCATCTATCAAGTTTGTGAATGCTGGGTCCTTCTCACTGGACAGTTGCCTAGCATGGTGGCATCCATGTGTCTTTGGAGAACCTAATCCAGCATGTGACCATCACTAACTTTTTATATCATCGATATAACATAACCCATACATAAAAACAGACTTATTAAAGAGCTACTGCTTCTGAGCGTGTAGGACAACAGTGTTTTCATAAAATATTACAACAGGTAGGAAATCATTTTGCTCACCGATGGACCAATCCAGAATTCTCCAAAGTCTGCAGAAAAATAAAGGTCAGTTCTCATTGGCTTTTAATTCAGGTTCTTAATCTGTGTGTGGAAGAGGTTGTTTCTGTTAGAGAAAATACAATAGGGTAGAGGCAACTGCACCTATTTGACATGTAAGATAACATGGACCAATTTATGGCAAAGACAAGGAGGACTCATGTGGCACCAGTATATTGAAGTAGCAACTGGGGCTTGAATTTTGGACAGATGGGGAACAGTGCAATTAGCAAGTAGGAACTACAGTCACCACAACAAAAATCTAAAAAGTTATGTGAGTAAGTATACATACATTTGAAGCATCTCAGAGTAAGAATGAACTTTAAATACATGCAATAGAAGGTAGTAGATGCAGTACACTAGAGGACAAATGAATAGAGTCATTTGAATTTAGCCTGACTCTATAACTCCTCATAGAGTGGAGAGATTTCTTTCATAAAATAGGGCTGACTATTTTTTCAAACATTTTCTTTAAAAATATGTTTTCAGACATGCAAGAATTAGAGTGAGATATCTCGGAACAAAATCTGGAAGTTCAGAACTAGTTCTGAGTTCTTGCTATTATCTTCATGATTTTCATTATCCCAAAGATCTTCACAAATTGAAGTATGCATTTCAGTTTTTATGGTGTGGTTTTTTGTTTTTGTTTTTGGTTTTGTTTTTTTACAAGGGAAAATAGTTCCTGTAGCTCTTTTTTCAATTCCAGAGTTCTCTGGGGTTTTTTCCTATGCCATTTCAAAGAGAAGGGGAAATACCATATGAGATAAACCCTATCAAACAATTCCTTCTGTGACAGAAGAACAGAAGAGTTGTGAACAGAGAAAGCTGCAGAGGTGATGCATCTTGAGTTTGGTAGGGTCTTTTGGTAAAGGCCACTTTTGCCATTTTCATACCCAATTCAGAAAGCATAGTTTAAACAACTTAGGGTTGTTATTAGCAATTAGCTGTCACCTAGGACACACCTAAGGTGTCTTTACTTAGTTCAATTTTCTGCTAATCGATACACTTTATAAAATAGATTGGATTATGATTAGATATTTCATTTATAATCAATTATTTTTATAAGGGATGAGCATGTGTCAGAGGAATAGGTTAGGACAGGAAGCTATTCAATTGCTAAAATTAGATAACAGTAGGATTTTCTTCATTGAAGGCAAATACAAAGTGTTGAACTGAAGTAAGTAACAGAGGATGGAGGAGACCTCATTAGTGGTGGCAATTCTGTGGAAAAGGGTTCCAGTGAGTGACAAGTTAATCATGGGTTGATAATGTCATGTTTTTGTGAAAAAGCAAATTTCATATTAGACTGAATAAATAAGCATTTCCTATTAAATTCACATGAAATAACCTTTTACTCTAATTAGGCCTAATAAGGTCTAATGAGGACTGAACAGGAATAATAGATCCAGTTTCAGACACCACACTTCAAGGAGGTTGGGGACTAATTGGAAAGAGTCCAACTGAGACAAGAAAGATGAGTGCTAGACAACATCATTTTGTGTGTAAAAGCTGAAAGAATTTGGTTTGTTTAGTCTGCTGGAGCAAGGACTAAAGGAGTATTCACATTTGTAAAAAGCTATTGTGAAGAAGACAGTAAAAAAAAAAAGGCCCAAAATCTTCTCCAAGTCCCAAGTTCATGGGACAAGAAGTAATTACCTACTTTTAGATTAGGCATTAGGAGAAAATAATCCTGATGGTAACTTTGCAAAGCCTTGCAATACATTTCTCTGAGAACATTCTAATATAATTTACACAAGTTTTAATGTAGAAGTTGAACAAAGATGACTTTAAACCTTGGCAGTGTCTAAGGCGTAGTTTATCCTCTGGCAGAAGTGGGACTAGCTGACTTCCAAAGATCCCACCTGGCCTTGCTGTCCCCAGAGAGTGCAGAACTCCAGCCCCCACGAACCACCGGTGCTCCTCCTGGGTGTCTGCAGTCGGTGGGACTGTGTCTGCACACGTGGTCTCTGTATCTGGGCCTAGACTGTCTGGTGAATTTGCACTGGGAAACATTGACCAGCAAGTTTTGAATTTAAAGATGTGTAACATAGCTGCCCTCCGCTATTTATTTATCACACCTGTGTTGTTAATATGTGTGACTGGATTTTTAAATGACTTTTTATGATTTTATAAATTAAATTACTGATCCTTCTTTTCAGCCTTCTGAATTAAGCTCATTCTTCTGTTTTAATTTTTGCTCATTACTAGTCTCTGTGCAGAATGACAAAATAACATCTGGGAGAGAAAAGGCTGGTTTTAATTATTCACACTAAGTTGTCTTTCACGGTTCGCAGAAAAGTTCCTCGCACCGGTAAGAAACTGCTGGTTTCTGCAGCAAAGGTATTTTGTGCTTTTTTAATTTTTTACAAGTTGGTACACATGAGCATTCTCGACTTTGTTGGGTTTCCACTTTGCTAATCTGAGAACTTTTAAAATTGAAGCATGTTCCCTCAGTTGTTCTCTGATTGCTCCTTGGAATAAAGCTCTTGCTTTTTAGCTCTAGGCCTGGGCTATCGGTTCTCTGTGTCATATTAGCTGGAGAAACAGTAAATTTCACTCCAGAGGGCCATATGTTTTCCTTTTTGTTTAAAATATCCAAAAGCAGACATTCACTTCCTTCGTTTTGTCTCTGCAGAGGAGCTAGAAGCGAACCACATTAACCCCTGCAGGCCTTTCAGCCCTGTGGAGCAGATGGGGCCACAGGCTGCCTGAAGCCCTGTGCCCTGGCTGTGTTGCCCGGCGTCTCCTTCCTCCAGCCCTTCCACTGCCACGTCGCTGGGTTGCTCTCTGCTTCGGTACACACACTGTAGATATGTCTCTTTACATGTTTGCAAGAGGTGATTTCAGGAGACCTCAGTCTGGTACTTCACGGCAGTTAAAATTACTAGTTCTGCCCTGCTGGATAATTGAGAGAATTTTTATTTATCGTGGTGAAGCTAAAGGCTCTATCATTGGATCCCGATCCCTTTGGAATTGACCTCCTGCAGCAGCTGGTAATTGCAAAGGAAATTTGGAGTTTGGATTTTTTTTTTTTTGTAGCAATCAGCCACTGGCACATTGTGGAAATGGTTACAGTAATACACTCTCAGACTACTTTGTTTAAATTACTTTTTCCTTTTGCAAAGCCTTAGGGCGATTTACTCATTTTTATGTAGTAATATCAATACACTGACTTCTGGAACAAATTAGGAAGCTGTCCAACAGTGGTGAATAGCTGACAATTTACACAGGGAAGTGGCAATTCCAGTGCCCAGTTAAATAAAAAAATAAAACCCTCTAAATCTATGCATGCAACCCCAATATTATAGTAGTAGAAGTCTGAACTAAAAAAAAAAAAAACAAACCACAACACACCAAAATAAACAAACAAAAATATCCCCAAAATTTCAATGAATAACTCTACCAGAGATCCAGCCATGTTCAACCCAAACATATTTGCTTATCTGGGTCTACTTATCGTCAGCCATTGCTACCTGAACACATTTCATCTGTAGGAAGTTGTAGGGAATGGTGCTGTAGCTCCCAGCAAGGTTTGTGGGTTTTCTGGAATTTTCCTGGACATCCTGGAGGGCAGTCCAGTGTTGTTTTCTTTCAGTGGGTACACTAGTCATGATTGATAAGTAACATCTACTCCAAATCAGAAAATTTTGCAGTAATGTGGCAATTAAAATTGAATCGCAGCATTCATCCAGTGCAGACTCAAGGAGACTGAAGTATTACATTATTGTTTGCATATTTTTCTGTCTCTCTGCATAGGGTTATATTCTTATTTTCCATCACTTTTCTTTCTTATAGACTCCTAAGTTCCTTAGAGAAGAAACAAATCAAACTGCCTTGACAATACAAAAAGAAGTAAGCTGTTCTGGCCCCATCTATGTTTGTGTAACCCATGCATGTGTGACACTGGTAAATGAAGCACTAGAACTAAGAATGTGAAACTTCTGAATATATTTTTTTAGGAAATATTTTGCTCATTTCCTTAAAATAAACAACGAGTCATTCTAAAATTATCGATGGGAGTGATATCCAGTGTGAACTTGGATATGAACAGTCTGAGCTCTGTGCTTGGTAGTGATGCTGACCTGTGATGTCCAGTGTGGGTGGGGTAAGCTACTTAGCTATGCACCCACGCTATATGCATCCAAACTCTGTCTAACCACTCTTCATGTGTCTTGTTTATTAATTACGAGCCAGTTTGAATTTCCTACCTGTATGAGCCAAAAAATCCAGCCACAATATTAAACCAGGAATATTGTAACCTAAATTTATCTTAAGGATGTGGCCATCAATGTGGGTATATTTTTTAACCTACCAAATGAAGTGCAGGTTTCTAGTTCATGGATAAAGGTAGTCCCCAGGTCAGAGAAATGTTTATTGTTCAGGAAATGTGGCAAATTAGCAAAGTGGATTCAGTGATTTACAAGTGTTTTCCTAATCTTGGAAGAAGAGAATTTATGAAGAAGTAAAAAGTCATTTGTAAAGCTCCTGTCTGTGGCTCCAGGTTAAGGTTTGAAGAATGCTTTGTCAGCCTATATAGTGACTTATAAAATCATATATGAAGTCTTAGAGCAGTAATAAAACATTTTTCAAAGTGAAAAAACAGAATGCTTCTACAACAACACTTTTAAGTTCAGCAAGGGGCTCATACAAAAGCACTGCTAGACTGTGTGTTGGTTTTGATACCACCAGAGTTTGGGTATTGGCAGTTGCAAGCAAACCAGTGTGCCTGGTGCATTCATCACGTGTCCCTGAGTAAGAATTTCAGTGTGTACTGGCAAAAAAGACCATAACTGGGTGTGTGACCCCACAGTCATTTGATGTCTTTTTTGCTTAGAAGTGTTTGTCTTACTGAGGAGTACTTTCACTTGATTTGTCCCTATAAGACCTACCTGTGACATTTTGGTGCCTCTGAAAATGTGGTAAAACAGCCTCTGGACATCAATGAGATGCAGGATTTTTAAAAGTAACTGCTTGAACTTGCATGATGTTTGCTTCTGTGTATCCTGGTAGTTCTCCACAACTGGGGGGTGGGGGCCATCGCTTGTGGTTGAACGGGCCATCTGCTTGGCACCAAAGCTGGCAGCAACTCTGCCATTGCCAGCCTGGCATTGCAAAGGGTGAGGCTAACCTGGGGATTTTCTGTAACTGGTAGAGCAAAGCCAAGGACCAGCCAAGCTTTAACAGGTCAGAGAACAGGCACAGCAGTAAGCAGTAAAGAGGCTTCACCTGTTAAGCCTCTTTTACTCTTTCCATCAGCTCCTGAAAAGCTGTCAGGGAAGACAAAGCTTTGGGAAGCACTTGCACTTTATTTTCAGGCTGGTTTTCTGGAACACGTGGAAAGCCCGTACAGGTATGTCAGTAGACACACAGCTGTACCTCCAGCTGCAGAATTGTATTTGGCAGCGCAGCTGCGAGCCATCCCAGGTGGTGAGCAGCGTCTGGGCGGGATCAAGTCTCCTCACAGCTGTGGGCCAGCAGCCCAGTGAGGCCGGAGGAGAGGTAGGAACTCCTGGTCCAGCAGTGGGGAGAGAGGTCCAGGGTGCCTGGGATGAGAGTTTAGGTGGGCTCTGGTAGCAGAGAATCAGCAATTTGGTGCATTTAGTTGGACTAAAACTTCTCTGAGAGCTTGTGAAAGGTGCTGAGCTCACACATCTGGCTGCTTCCTATCTTTGGGAGATGTGTGCTGGTCACTTGGGAGCTGTATTACTTTGGGAGTTACTTGGAAGATGTGCTGAACCTTCAGCTGCTACTGGCCTGGACATGAAGCAGGGGTGAGTACATGCTCTGTAGAGTATCCAGCTTCACTGTGCTGTATCTGTATCCAAAATAGAGTGTGTGTGACATGCGGGATGTGTACTGCAATGGCAGGTGTTTCAGGAGCCTGTCTGTCTGTTCATGGTACCTGCCAGCATTCAGTTAAGAGAGGAAATCTGGAAGGTGTCCCAAGGAAGCTAACCAAATGTAAGCAGGATTTAGTGACTTCAACAAGGAAACATGAAGTCTTGAGCCTGTAACTGTGTGGAAGACTCCCCTCCATGCAGCACTTCAACTCCCCTCAGGGCCTGCAGTGAGGTAGGGGGGATGACTCCAGACCCTCCCTCTGGCACCACTGCTTCCTCCTCTGTCAGGACTGGCAGGTGAAGATGTCTTTTTTTTCTTTTACTTCAAAAAATGTTTTCAGTCATGTTCACTACCTTGAATTTATATGGAAAAATACAAGATAGAGGAGACATTTGAAATGCATTACCTATGAACTGCCATTTTCCTGTGGGAAGAGCTTGTTACCATTAAGCAAACAAGTGCTAAAATGAAGCTAGAAAGCATTTGTGGAAACACTGCTGCAGATTGGCTTTGTGGGATACGTTTTAACTGCTGGTATTTCATTTGGTTTCCTCTGTAACCGCTTATAACCTTTAGTTAAAATCCTCACAAAGGGACCCATGCACAGGTGGTGTGGTGGCTGTGAGGCAGCCGGCTGCTCCTGCCAATAAGGGGAGTTAATGCTGATCCCCAGCAGCTGAGATCTGCTTCATTAATCAGCACCCTAAAGTGAAAGCTCATGGGGCTTTTATATTGCTGGAGGACTGTTTAATCCTTGAATTTAGACTAGAGAAGGAACTGGAATGAAGGAGCTTTTCTTAGATCAGTGAGCAGCAGAGCAGAAGCAAGTTTAGTGTATCTACAATGGCAAACATGAGGGTTGGGTTCACCTGTACTGCAATATCACGATTTCTGTGTTGCACTGGATTTACTCTGTATAGTAATAAATCTTTACTCTGAAAATCTATGGTTTCTGTCCTATTTTGAATGTCAAATCATAATTATGTGTGCAGAAATTGTATGGGGACCACAGTTTCTGTGTTAAGGTGTGTGTGTGCATATATATACACACAAAATATTTGTGTGGGGAAATATATCTCCATATATTTAATAGAGGAGTTAAAATAGATATGATTTGCTACGTTTTGTAGCTACAGCCTGCAACTTGATTACTTCATGAACCTTTTAAAATTTCTATCCACGTGTGAAGGGAGAACTTGAGACTCTGCCTGCACATCCTTTTATAACCTAACTTGAAAGTGCAGAGTTAGAACTGCTTCGTGAAAGGGAATTGCCACAGTTTGGCCCTTAATAGGACCAACCTCTGACAGGGAAGACAGGAAAAGTATCTGCTGAATACAAGGTATTGCTAGATACCTTGTAGGTTGGAGAGAAAATGCTAGATGAAAACTCTGCTCCAGACTGCAGTTTCATCTCAATACAGAGCTGTCAATTCCTATGGGAAAGCCCTTATATGCTCAACTTGGGGCAGGTAGATGGCAAAGGAAAAGGAAGAAGATGCTGTAAATCCATGTGTTATCTTTCTTTGCGTTGGCTTCTCCTACTGTGAACTTCTGAATTCTACAGGATTTTCTGAGTTAGCAGGAAGGAATTTGAGTCCATCAACCCTGGCTCTAAGAGAGACAGTTGTAATCGGAATCTCCAAACCATCCTTCAGCCTGTGACTGAAAAGAAGGGCTGAGGGGGGAGTGCTTTACATGTGGTTTGTTCTTTTTTTTTTTTTTTTTCTTTTGAGGGTGCTTTTTTGTAAGTATGGAGTATGGTTTGCAGAGAAGTGCTTGCAGAAGCTTGCTTTATACTCATCCATGGTATGTTTCACTTTCTGAAGTCAGTGCTTGTTCACCAAAAAGTAAAACAGCTACTGTGGGAGTGGGAAAGGGAGAGAAATTTCAGGCAGGATTGAAGCAGCCCTAGGTATTAAGTATGAGGAGATAAAGCACATCCCTGAATGGCTCCTGCTGAGATGATGATAGCTGGTCCACTCACCCCTATTACACTGAATCTCTTCCAGTTTTCTTGCCAAAACAAGTGGTATTTTCAGTCAGACTCCAAGTAAGAGAAGACAAAATGTAACTTTAAACTAGTGAGCTTTAGAGGCGGTGTTGTAGGGGCTGTGAAGTGCTTTGCCAAGCAGACAGGCAAGGCATTCAGCAGGAACCTGTCAGTAAGTTTGACCTGAGACAGTTGGGGCCCCATGGCTGAGAGGGATGGTATCCATAAAAAAAGTCCTCAGCTGAGCTGTGCACATCTCCAAAACTGCAGTTGAAAGGGGTTTGGCAAACTGTTTTTCAACATTGATCTTGTGTGAATTCTTCTCTCTGGAGTTGGCTTTGATTTGCATTCTGATTTTTCTGACACATGGTAATCAGAAACGGACAAGTTTGGATCCTCAGTTCAACATTTGCTTTCTGCATTGATGTCTTCATTACTAGGTACAGCCTCCAATACGTTTAATGTTTAGTGCATACAGTATGTACAGCTGAGGCAAGGTACTGCTGTGTTTACTGAGTTACTCGGTCATCAACCTACCAAACTATTTCTGATAAAATAGTTGCATACCCATGTGCAACTAAGTGGCACACCCCATTATTTTTTTGGGGGGGTGTTCAGTTTCTTAAAGGCTACATAAAATACTTATTGCACTGGAAACCTTTGGAACTTTCCAGTCAGGTACTATTTCATTCAATATAACTATGATAAAATACAGCTGCGGTGGAAACTTGGGTATAAAGCAGACCAATTACCCAAATCCACATTTACTTTTTTCCAAAGACATAAAAGCTTTTCCAGTTGTTATTGACAGATTTCACAAGGTTGTGTCTCACTCAGAGACAAGTTAGGTAATTCTTGATATAGGTGGCATCTCAGCAGCCTTAGAGAGATGCCTGGTCTTTCAGCACAGCTGGAGTTCTCTGTTTAATTGTGCAACTAGTTTGGAGAGCTGCTGGTGTAAGAGGATACCCTTCTGGGTATTGCATCATGCAAAACACTTTACATCAATGTTTGTGTGGCTTGAGCCTTTGAAACAATCTGTTTAGGCAGTATTTACATGACCCATTTTATTTTGAGAAATATTGCATGTCTTTTAAGACATTTCTCATAGTTGACACTGGCCACTTGTGAACTGCTCTGCATTCCTCATCCTTCATGTTCTAGGTTTAAAACCAAACACCAAACAATGAAGCCCTTGACACAGTCTAACTCTGATCAGGAGAGGGATCCATGTGTCCTGGAGTACAATAGGGATTTACCTGATTATTTTAGTTGGAGTGTTCTCAGATGTGATAGTGCATAGGGAGCCATAAACTTAATTGTAATTGTCTTCTGGATTTCAGTCACTGTGAAGTGACACAGATTAATGTCCTGCAATAAAGCCAACCAGGGAAATTGTTCAAAGAACACTGTTTACACACCACAGAAGCCACAATTTCTAATCTGGCAGTAAATTTAAGGATGGGAGGAATGAATGGGTTTGTAGTGTAGGAAAGAAAACCGTATGTTTCCACCAGAATGCTATCAGAGTGACAATTCAGTGAAGAACTGACAAAAAAAGTATTAAAACCAGATCGAGTATATTAACTTTGAACTATATTTTTGTATTAATTCCTTTTTTTCCTCATGAAAGTAGCTTTAACATTTCCCTGGTATTGATTTGCAAAGATGCTTGTCCATTGATTAAATTAAAAAAAAGAAATAAATATTTGTTCCCATAAAGAGAGAGCACACAGCAGCCTGTATGACTGTCCTGATAAGCAGATAAACCTGTGAGAGCATGGCGGGGAATCAGTGATGCTGGGCTGCCGCTGAGGGGCCTGCCATGGGGTCTCCTCTCTGACAATATGCGGCTTCGTGGAAGCCCCATCTGCTGCTTCAGTTGTTGGAGTTCTTGTTAGTCATAAGAAAGAAAGAAATGAGAAACCCTGTCATGTACCAGGAGTTCTGTTTTCACTCCCGCCCGTTCCCAGATGGAGCAGAGGGATGCCGAGGAGTCTCTGCAGTGCCAGGGAGCAGTTGCTGAGGTGCCTGGGGCACAGCATTTGTTCCAGCTACGCCACATTTTGTTGATTCCACAATTAAGTGCTATGGGATTTTAATTTGCTATTTACTCGTTTTTCGTTTCCTTCACTTTTGGCATTCAGGCCCAATTTTGATTAAAAGATTGCCCTGGGACATGAACGCTTTCCTGGAGCTGAAAGTTGGATCAGCAGAGCACTTTCCTAAGATCTCCTTAACACCCGTCCCTTTCCCTAGGGAAGGGGTGGGCTTGCCGTGAGGACTGTAGCTTGAAATGTGCACATAGGTTTCGTGGTAACAGGAATCCTCAGCGAGAGCTTTGAGACAGGGCTTGACTTCATCCATGTGTTGGTGTTACTTGTAGCTCTTCTGTTTCTAGGTTGGGGAGTGAAATTTGTTAGCCTGTTTAGGATCCCAGCCTCTGCAACAAACGGGAGAATTAAGTCGTCTCACAGAGTAGCAGCAAGATGTGGTTTTTTTTCTGCAACTTTCCCTATTAGAACACCTAACATAGCACCTATGTCTGCATCCTCTGATGTTTTCAGCCTGTAATCCAGCCCCAGCAGTGAGCCTGTTTCCTAGGGAAACTAATATGTCCACCATTAGCAAATGCAGAGACTTGTCTGCCCCCAAGTCCCACCGTTGCCCTTGGCTTAAGGTGTACAAATTTCACCCCGGCTGGTTTTCTGTTTGCGTTTAATCAGACATTACCAGTAGTTTTGAATTTAGGGGTTTGGGTATTTAGGTGTTGGTGAGCATGGGTTGGTCCCAAAAAGTCTTCTACTAAAACCACCTTGTGTTTGGGTATTGGCCAGAGCATTATTTACTGTTTGCTGAAACACAAGGGAGGAATGATGCAAACGTGCATCTGGGTGGAACATGTTTGGCAATGTGATGCTTCTCTGGGAAAACACTTTATTATTGAATGATTACTGCCAGGGCAATGTACAAATTCTGTCCTCTTTCTCCTGCAAAATTACAAAACTCAACTGCAGGACTCGTAGCTTTACATGAAAACTGTCACAGGACTGTGGGCTAGTTGTTAGGTGGGGGGTGTGTGTTTGTTTGTTTTGTGGTGGTGGTGTTTGTTTTCTTTCTAAGAAGTGCTGGAGAAGTACAAAGTTACTTACATCCAGATTTTTGAGCACATGGGAATTAGGTGCCTAAATGACTTCTAGGGAAAATGGTTTTGCAAACTTGAGAACTCCACCCTGAGCAGAAATATCTTGTAATCATCTGATATTTGTGTGCTTGGGCATAATCCTGAAGTTTTGTCTTGTTAACGTAATCCATTTTTGGTTAATGTACAGGCCAGTTGAACTTCCTCACTAGCAAATATCCTTCCTTTGTTCCCAGGAAACTCAGGTTTATTTGCAGGCATTCAGAACTAGGGTCGCTTTAGATGTCCTGCTTCTGTAGAACCAAAGTCCCTAAGTGGATTGTTCTGTGAGAGCACTGTGCATTTCCATTGCAGCAGTAGGATGCTTGCTTAGATCTCTAATGGTTTTCCAAACAGGTGTGAAATAAATAAAAATTTAAAAAATCAGAAATCTGAGGGTTGTGGTGGTACTCAGGATTTTTTCCAAATGGAGGAAAAAATAGCAACGACCTTATTATTCCTATTGTTTTTTCATTAATGGATAAGAAAATAGCTTGTGCCACCAGAGCAAGGGTTTCTGTCAGAACAGGTGGGCATCCTAGCTGTCAAGAATGGTAAGCAAGAATGTTCTCTCAAGCTTTTCTCCTAGCCAAATTACATGGAAAAACTCTTCCATGCCTTGGGCTGCTCTTATCAATAACTAAAACACATGCTTGTGCTCTAATTGATCACAGATTAAGCTCTCGGTGTTCATTTTGCTGGCCAGATAGAAAAGTGGGGAGAGATGTCTGGCTGCAGATAAAGAGTGCCCTTTGCTAAGAGATCCTGAGGTCTCCTTTGAAGGACACCAAGAGTCTACTTCTCCTATGTTCCCGTAACTGCCTGTTGCTTCCCCCAGTGCACAGTTGAGTAAGATTTGAGGGACAGATAGGTGGGCTCCAACCCCACCCTTTCTTTTCACAGCAGAATTGTTTCTGCTGTTTGCGACTTGTTTTTTCCCTCTGCAAGGGGAGTCAGTGTGTGGAAATATCCAATGCTGGACTTCTAAAACCTGGAAGCCCAAGCATGACTCTAGGATTATTGCTTTTCATCTGGCTGCATATTTCTGCTCTGACACAAAGAGCACATGAGCTCTAGTCCTGTGGGTAGTCTGACATGGTGGAAATATTTCAGTTGTGCCTCGGTCCTTGATTAATGAGGCTATGTACATCAGTGTCCAAAGGTGGACTGGACTCAGAGCCAAAGACGTAGCATGAGGCCTCTCACGCTGCTGATAGGACCATTTTGCTTCCTACAAGGTTGGTGCTCCCTCTTGCATAAGGGAAACTGCACTCTCTGCCCCATCTCTCCTTGTTTGCACTCTTTCCCGGGGGTCCAGGTGGGAAGGACCCCAGGTACTGTTGGCTCCTGGAGATGGTACCCTGAAATGAAAGTAGCTGTTTGGTTTGGATGTACAAGCTTCTCAGCAGATTCATGGCCACAGCAGTAGGTACCAAGGTCACACTCCCAGCTTTTCTAGACATTTACCCTTTAGATACAAATGCACAGCCAAGCGTCCTGTCTGCTCTCGCTTGGTTTCTCTGGCAGTGCAGGGTAGCTCTATAGATACCACAAGCAATTTGTCATTGGTATTGATAGCAATATAGGGATTTTTGGTACTCTGCTACTTGTGAAACTCCGTATTTATAGTCTGCTGTGACCAAGGCTGTAGCTGGAGAGTGAAAGGGAGAGGAATTTGCTAAATGGGATGCAAATTGAAGCTTTCTGGAGGCTTAAACAGTTTACACGATACAACATTTTAATCGGTGTAAACCCTTCCAGCAAGGAGGCAGAAGGGGATTTTCTGAGCTTGGAAATAATTAAAATCATGCTGAAATTTTGGTAACAGGTGCTAAATGTGACCTAGTGTGTGGTCCCTCTGAGCAGGATTGGCTTTCCCTGTAGATGGGAAAGTGCAACATCAGATGTTTCAATGTGTGCACGTGGATAAACAATGCTTTTATGGCATATTGAGAACAGTTTGGTTTACGGCTCTTTAGATGCAGCTTAAAATCTTGTTCTCTGATGACTTTAACAAAGCCATCCAATTTGCAAGATGCACTTCTAAAACAGGATGAAGGTTGTACCTGTTTTTTATTAACTATATTATAAGCTAAAGATAAACCAAGTTGCAGACAGCTGACAGTAATGTGGACCCTCAATGTGTTTCATTAAAAATAATAATTCTCAGGGGCATGGAGGCAGAAATCAAACCTTATTTTTTTTGTCCCCTGGAAGTCCTTTTGCTTGTCTAGGGGAGGACAGTAACCTGATAGTCTTTGAAATTTCCTGATATTCATAAAGATCACTGGACTTTGAATGAAGCTTTAGTTAATGATGAACTTTAACCCTATATTTTAGTTTGTTCCTGGACAAAATAAGTGCATTTGACGTGCCTTGCAGGCTACTGGCAGAGAAGCTTCCTGGTAGTGTGTATAAAAGGATCCTGGGTTGTATGTCAAAACCTGACAACTGCAAACTTACAGTGAGGGTGGTCTAATTTTTTAGACCCACACAGGGATGTGCTGAATCTCTCCAATTTGTTTTTTAATCATTTCTGAGTGTCTTTGTGAAGAATGAACTCAAACTGACTTGGGAGTTCAACACAGAAATTCACAGGACCTCTGTAGCGAACTGATCACAGGTTTAGGGACAGTCCCTTGGAAGGAGCTATCTAAAAATATCTAGTCTGAGCAGAGCTAGACAAATGAAATGTAATTGAAGAGTTTTGTTTTAATTTTTTTTAACTTGTTTTAATCTTTACTACCTACACCTGTGTTACTACTGAAATCTATTTCCCCAAGAGCCATATTTCACTGAAGTCTGTCTGCCTTAATAGCACTGCTAGAGTTAGCAGTCAAAACTAAAAAAGGTAATAAACCACATACATTTAAGTTGAAAATGTGTTGTGCTTCCTAATAAATGTGGAACCAATTCTGTGGCACAGTTTAATAAATTTGGTGAACGTCTGTAAACAAATGTTTTTGTGTGTTGGATGGAATAAGACCTCTACAAAATCTGAAGTACAGTTTTGGTACCTATTTTTGATAACCCAACTAAATGATTCTGGATACAGGGAAAGAAAGCCTCTGCAAATTATTTCGACTGATAACTGAGGAAGGATAAGAGGGCAAAAGAGAAAAAAAAACCAAAAACCCTACAACAACGCACAAACAAAACACTGGAAAGAAAAAAGTCAAGTTCTAATTTCTAGTTACTTTTTAAGTGTTGTTCGGTGGTCTGAATTCCCTGTCCAGATTTGGATTGATGTAAGTTGTCATTTGCTTCCTGTCTCTTATATGTAATTTTCAGTATGCAGTAAATTAAAGAATATGTAGTGAAATGTAATGGTCAGATTAGGGACTTGAGTGTTTGTAAGCATGTTGCTCTGCAGCTTTTTTTTCTTCTCTTGAATCCTGCCTATGAAGTTTGACTGAAGACCTGTCATACATTTACCATTGTTGCCTTGGTATGTGAAAGTATATGAGAATAGATGACGGTACTTTGCAAGGAGTTTATTTTCAAAATAATGAGGGGAACGCTTAGACTTAGAGGCTTTGATTTGTCACCATTACAGTAAATGATGTCTTTTGTGTTACAACTCTGTGAGCAAAATGCAGGTCTGAGTCACATGGCTACTTCACTTACTGTTACGGGCACGTAGTGCTTCAGTGTTACTTCAAGCATCAAAGATGCTGTGGTGCTGTTTAGAATTTTAAAAGGGTTAAAACCTTTGAAAGCCATGGGGGGATTTTCACCAGTGGGCCATACCTGTGTATGCTGGTCCCAGTGGATCAGAAGTGGTTCTTTGTTAGAGCCTGGCCCAACCCTGGTCCTGCAGGCAAGCAGGCGCCTGGCTCCTGAAGTCAAGGGAAGAATTTCCCACCGCACCCCGCCTGTTTTAGCTGGCACAGGTCTTCCGGGCGAGCCAGCAGTACATGAGCCTCCTGTTAATTCAGAAAACAGAAACATCTGGGGAAGAGGTAAGTGACTTACTGCCTCAGTTCAGCAGCAGGAAAGACGGTGACATCCTCCTGGGCAGATAGGTCCTTTCCATTATGTGCTGAGGCAGGGAGCAAATGTGCATGGAACCACATAAAATCCAGCTCAGAACAGCAGGAGATGGGCAGTAATGCCTGTTTTACATGGCCTTTCCATGCTCCTGCCTCTGGGGATGATTCCTAACTTCCTAAGGAAGGTGAAGGAAAGGCTTTTCTCATCCAGTGGGAATGTGGGGCAGTGCTGAGGAAAAGCACTTCCTAGGGACAGCAGTGGGTTTCTTGGGGTCTTGGCCCATACAAGTCTAACTTCAAGAGGAAAGAGTAAACCAGTGGTGAACATGTTATTTGTGTTTACTGTGAAAAATCTGAAAGAAAAAACTATAGTGGGGTGGGTAGTTCTTATTATTGTGGAGGTAGAATGACTAGACAGGCTACAGGAGGCTGGACCAGCTGACTTGCAGAGTTCCCTTCCCATCTCATCCAGTCTGTGATTCTGTGACATCAGGTGGTTAAGTTGGGCCAGAGTCCACAACATGGCCTGGTTAAATCAGTCCCTAATTTCCTCAGTCCCTGAGACAATGTGTCACGCCTGCATAAGAGTGTGGTTTTCTTCTAATATCACTGAAGACATTCTGCAGCTCAGGATGTCTGTTTCTAATAGGACAGGCCTAAATAGCTGTCTCTTAGTACTCACCATACACTGGAGAGGGGCATGGCACATCCCTAACGTGTTTTGTATAAGCTGGCTGTCTCCTCTCTTCAGTCAGTGGAGATAGAAGAGCAGATGGGATGGATGAATTGCCCTCTGCAGGGGGTGTGTGTGTCTGTGTCTTCACCAATTCCAACCTGTGGTTCCTGGGGAGCTTTTGTGCCTGGGCATGGGGCAAATTAGCAGCTACTTGAATTCTTCTTCCTCATTTTAATTCTCCTCCATGTGATGAAATGTTTCCTTCCATTTTCTCTGGCCTGTTATATTAACACTTCTCCTTCTCTATGGTGTTCTTCTCACTTCCAAACTGCTCCAATTTTCCCTATACTTACTCCTCTGCACAGACAGAATAGTCTTTGCTATTGAGTCTGAAAAACTACTGCTTCTATTTGCATATGATCAAACCTTGCTGGATTTCCCCAAAAGGCAGGAAGGTGCCTATTTAGAAAAATAAAAATAAATGTGTATGGCTTCAAGTTGAGTGAAATAACTGAATAGAATTATTTTGCCAGCTAAAATTGCAGGCCTTTCAGGGAAATAACTGAAGGAAAGAGAGGGAGGGGGTTTGTTAAAAATTGCCTAGAAACCTTAACTATGTATGAATGAAAGGATGCAGAAGACCCTGCTGACTGCATCTTTGCTATCTTTAATTCATAATTGCTGTCTTTAATTATCATAAAGAGAACTAAAGAGGCCCAGCCACTTCATTAATTGACATTTTATAAACCCTAGAAGAAAGCACCTGTTCTCTTGAGAACAAAAGTTTATCATGGAAGGGACGTATTAGAATCATCAGGTCCAACTCCTGGCTCCACACAGGACCAGCCAAGTTTAGTATCCAATCTTTATGTATCCCTTCTGCTTTCACAATTTCAGCCACCCAGACAATTGATGGAGCTATCTGTTTATTCCAAGAATATCCTTAAAGGTTTAACTTCTGCTGTACAGTTTTATGGGTTTATACTCAATGAAAAATACTGTATGTGCCTAGCTCTGGGCACAGGCTAGAGCTGTTTACTCAAGGAGAGGATTGTATAGGGTAAGAGATAGCTTCTGGAGATAAGGAAGGCATCTTTCTGGCTTCAGTAAGACATAATATTTGAAACAGTGTTGTATAGTCAATATATTGTCAGACAAATGCTTTGAATTCTGGCTCTGCTGATTACTTCAGGGAAATCAGTACCTCATCCTTGAAATGCAGGGGACAATATTGTCAGTGTGCCGTTGATCTGTGTGCATAGATGCAAAGAATCTTGGAGTAGGGGATTTTTTACAGGGTTTTGGTTCAGGTATCATGTCACTGGAGGTTCTGCCTCATCGTTCTCTGGGGAACCTTCTTAATGTAAATGTTTATCTAAGCTTTATTATTTCCCCCTCCTTTATGGAAATTTATCCTCGTTTAATTTTGTTAAACCCGTTCTGACGTGTTTCTGACCAAAGCCCATTGGCTGATCTGCCCTCAGCTCACTGTGATGCAAGTGCTTGTCACGTACTTGGAAGATGAAGGCTTGAAAAGATGTTAGGCACCTGAGAGAAGGAAGGCCTGACCAGAGAAAGCTGGTGGAAAACATTTACCTTTGGTTCCTGTGTCGCGTGGAAGGGTTGCCCAGAAAGCTTCCCTGGAGGGTGTATTGTTCTGGAGCGTAGGTACCACTCTTCCTTGCCTCTCCCAGGAACAGAAAGATGAAGGTAGTTATGTCTTGGAACAAGTTGTAGCATGATACCATGTCCCAGCAGCTACATACATGAAGGAAGAGAAGGGAAAGAGGTTTTATTGCAGTGAGACAGATTCATTTAGGAATCTCAGTTTTCATTAGGGTAACTATCATGAGGTCTGGTGGCACTTTTTTTTTTTACTTGAGTTACTTAAATTTTATGAACTGCAAAAGATTAATCGCTTCACAATTTATGATTTTTCTCTGTAGGGTGAAAATGTATACTTAAAAATTAAGATATAGAGTAGAATTAAATTTTTCAAACTGCAGCTTGGAAGTTTTCCCACAGAGTACAAAGCATAAAAGAAGCCTGGAGTGTGGTTTCATGCTGTTCTGCAGATGATTGCAAATCATATGTGCTTTGTGAAACCAAAATTATTCTTAAATCTTGCTTTCTTACCGGGAACAAGTGCGTCTCACACCACATCTCCACTTCAGTTATCATGAATCAAGTTGTCTGAATAAGTGGAAGTTGTTCTGTTATTCTTAGCACAGAAATCATGATTGCATGAATCCTGTCTGCTCTCATGAGAGGTCTGGAAGCCTGTTTCTGCATGGTAACTGTTGTGCTCTGACCAGAGCTCAGGTTGGGAGAAGGGACATTGTGGAAATGAAGTCTATACTTGTAGAACTGTCTCTGCCAACAAAAGGTGATCCATCACTGGAAATATACTGATAGTATCAGAGGATAAAAGCAGTTCTGGAGCATTTTCCAATACACACATCATTTTTTTCCCTAGGGAATATTGAGAAACCCTAGATAGAACTGAAGACATAACTGTATAGCATAGGAACAATGAACTCGGATACAAAGAGTATCTCTCCCTTCTCAGCTTGCTCAAATAAATGGCACTGATGTACTCCGAATAGCAGGGTTCTTGTCTGATGTAGTGCCTACTCCATTCACCACTCTGTCCCAGTAATCAGAGGAACATGTCCCCAAAAGGTGTTTAGAATGGAGCAGTTGGGCCCTTTTCCTCCCCATTGTCCCCAGGTGCTGGTGATGCTGAGATGAAGATGGTGGGTTCCCTGTGGCTTTCTGCTGTAGATTGGGTTTGTTTTCAAACCCTGCTTCCAATCTGTTGTGTTTATTTCCTCAGATTTTGTTTCCATGTTTGCTACTTCCCATATCTATTACTTGAGTTAACAGGTAGTAAGGAGTTAGTATTTAGACAACACCCTTTGTTTGTCCAAAGTTTTCAGGAAAACAGTTGCTCATTAGGTCTTCAGCCTGGTGTGAAGGTAAGGTGTAGTCCAGGTGCTCCCAGTTCAGTGTTCCCTGCTGTGGATGTGACTTAACCTCTTTAGTACCATGTGGATTCTTATCACCCTAATCCTGACATGCCGTGCATACAAGCAATGTAAAATCATCACCTCCGTGTTTCTGGAAACCAGAGACCCTGTGCACAGTTCCTTCCTAGCTAGAATCTGGCCATGCTTCAGTCATTTTTCCAGCTCCTCAGAAAACAACTCCTATGTAGCTCTGCAGCTGATTTAAGCACCCTTCCTAAATTCTCTGTGCATTCACTCCCTTCCCCCTTGCACACACGCGGCTGAAATCCCTCAGCATCCTCTGAGTTAACCGTTCTCATGCCTCGGGGTCCCCAGGCACCCAGTGCAAAAAGTGTAGGAAACTGAGAGGCTCTTGTTTGATTCGGTTTGCTCTGGCTTTGTGCTTTCAGGCTGGAGCAAGATCTGCTCAAAGTATTGAAGGACAGAGCAATGCTAACAAAGCAAGGAACTGTTTGGTTAGTGGAGCCGTAGTGGTGAAAAGCCTCAAAGGAGGGCTACCAAAGCATGGGCTACAGCCATCTTAAATGCTCCAGGCTGTTTGTGCTTAACACTGAGCTTGTTTTCACTGTCACCTAAATAATGTATACCTAAATAATGGCACCATTCAGAATCTAGCCCTTTTCTTCATCCACAAACCACCATCAGTGTTATCCCAAGTTTGTTGTGTGGGAGAGTGAGAGGTTTAAGTAAAATTTAACCAAGCTAAAGATGCAGCAAAGGCAACTGTTAACTGTTCGCTTCCCATGGCTAATTCCTCGACCTCTCTCAGGTAAAAAGCAAACTCCCAATTTCCTAGTCTCTGGTTGCTCTGCCTGGATCGTGTCAAGCAATTCCCTACCGCCAGACCTATGTGTCAATCCCTGCCACCCACAAAAACATAGTGGGTCTGATGCTAAGCCAGCTGACTTGGTTGTGAAAGTGCATTTAGTTACATTGTGGTGTTGTAACATAGTTACATTTTATTGTAACATAGTTACATTGTTACATATTGTTATTGTAACATAGTTACATTTTGGTGGTGAATGGAGCCAAATCCAGCTGGTGACCGGTCACCAGTGGTGTTCCCCAGGGCTCAGTGTTGGGACCAGTTCTGTTCAACATCTTCATAGATGATCTGGACGAGGGGATTGAATGCACCCTCAGTAAGTTTGCAGATGACACCAAATTGGGTGGAAGTGTCGATCTGCTGGAGGGTAGGAAGGCCCTGCAGAGGCATCTGGACAGGCTGGATTGTTGGGCTGGGGCCAACCATATGATGTTCAACAAGGCCAAATGCCAGGTCCTGCACTTTGGTCACAACAACCCCAGGCAATGTTACAGGCTTGGGCAGGAGTGGCTGGAGAGCAGCCTGGCAGAAAGGGACCTGGGGGTGTTGGTTGACAGCCACCTANAGAACAGGCCCTACGAGGAACGGCCTCGGGAGCTGGGGCTGTTTAGTTTGGAAAAGAGTAGACTGAGGGGAGACCTTATTGCTCTCTACAACTACCTGAAAGGAGGTTGCAGTGAGGTGGGGGTTGGTCTCTTCTCTCCAGTAACAGGCGACAGAACTCGAGGTAATGGCCTCAAGTTGCGCCAGGGAAAATTTAGGTAAGATATTAGGAAGATCTTCTTTACTGAGAGAGTCATCAAGCACTGGAACAGTCTACCCAGGGAGGTGGTTGAGTCCCCATCTCTTGAGGTGTTTGAAAGATGGGTAGATGCGGTGCTTGAGGACATGGGCTAAGGGTAGACTTGTTGGTGGTATATTAATGGTTGGACTGGATGATCTTAGGGTCTTTTCCAGCCTTAAAAATTCTATGATTCTATGACTGATGGTTGTACAAACCCTGGACTGACACACCCTTCCCCCCCCCACTCTTTCTAGCAGCAGTAGTTCCTTAAGTTCTGACGTGTCTTGTTCCTTATTGTTGCATTATTGTTGTTTATTTCAGGAGCTCTGAACTGACTCCTGCTTGAGGCAGCAAGTTTAACTACTGGCTTCAGAAGGGTCATGGTGCTCTTAGCAATATTAAAGTGTTCCTTATCCAGCCTCTTAGGTCAGCCTACTTGCCTCCTCTCCTTGTTATATAGTGGCGTGGTCTGACAGCTACTGGTTTTCCAAGAAATGTGTTCTTGTCCTAAATTCTCCCTGTGCTTGCTGTTTTAGGGTGGATTTTTGTGTTGGTTTGGTGTTGGGGAGGGTGGAGGTTGCTTTTTCTTTGGGTTTTTTTAATCCCTTATTTCAACTGGAATTAAAGTTGCTACTAAAAGTCCAGGAGACAAATGTGTGTGTGCACACATGCACAGGCAAAACAAGCGCGAGATGACGTTTGGCTTTCTGTACCCACTGAAATCACTGCAACCTGAACATGGAGATTTTAAAACGGAAAATACTGGCTTGAATATAGCTACTTAATTTCTTTGTGCTTCATTTCTTGAAGAAAGGGCAACAGGTATTTGTCTGGTATTGCTATGGTGACATCCAGTCACGGGTTCCCGAGGGAGGTGGTGATGGTGCAAACACAAAATCTCATGAGATGTGCATGACTCAGATGTGACCTTGCTTAGTTCTCAGTTATAGTGTTTCTAACAACTGTTCCAGTGAAGGAGATGGAAAACAGAAATACAGGATTTTAAAAAATGAAGCCTGTTGTTTTAGCCTTACTCTATTTCCTTACCCCTTGGAGCTGGCTTACAGTGGGCAATCAATTTTTGGTTCCTTACTCAGCTGCTCAGAATAGTGCTTGTAGCCATCTCTTAGAATCTCTCCAAGAATGCTTTCTTCTTGCCAACTGCAGGCTGCATCAGCACTGAATGTTTTGGTGCTAAGGTGGCAGGTCTTGCTGTAAATGTGCCTGTCAGCACTGAAGAGGGAGTTCAGACTTCAGCCACAGGCAGCCACTAAAGGTGAAAAATACCTAGAATTTGATGGGAGGCAGAAGCAGTGTAGCTGCATCTCTTAACTGTAGGAGGTTGCTCTTGGCCTTTGCTCAGAGAGGACAGCTGCTGCATATGCACTGCATGGGGTATCTTTGGATGTGGCACCTACTCTACATGCCCTTAACTACTTCTAAGGGGTCTTTACAAGTTGTTTTCAACTTGTTCTGCTGCCGGTTTCATCAACTCAGCCTATACTTAGAATCCTGCCTTTTTAGGGAGAAACTCCAGCCGAAAATACCCCAGGTCAGGAGGGAACTTTGGCTAGTCACTCTGCCCAGCCTTCTGACCCACACAGCTTCTTTTCCCTTCCCTGGGGTTAGGGAAAACATGAAGGTCTTTTCCAAGACTGCTCTTAAGTAAGCAGGCTTGTGTAGCTGACTGGGCAAAAAGAAGACAACGGGGGGGTAGCAAAGGGAGATGCTGCAGCACGAATGGAAGTTTTATATATGCAGTAACGGTCTTTATGATCCCTTTATGACAGGATTGCATTGATTTTGAGAGAAGCTGCTCTGCAAAGGCACGTTAAGGCCTGCTTGGCCCCGAGATTTCCTTCCTGGCACTCCTGACTACAGACCGAGGCCAAATCAGCACAAATTGCTCTCCAGGGCAGCAGTGATGATTCAGAATCAGGAGCATATAGATGACAGCTCTTGATACAGGAGATAAAAAGAGAAAGGAAAACCAGTCTATGGGCTTGAACTAAGGGAAGGTGGATGTAGGCTGAAATGCCAGAGGGAAGAACATAGCATAGGAAATCATGCAGGCTACGGGGAGATTAACAGGCATTAGAAGAAAGCAAAAGCCATGAGAGACTTCAGACCGATGCTGAGACTAGCAGCAGGGAATGTCCTCAGCATAGAACATGAGGACATTGAATAGAGATGGCAAGGTATGAACAAGCAGGCAGACTTGAGAAGCTGTAAGAGCAGGATGGAGAAAAACCTCAAACTTCAGAAATGGGAAGAAAGTGAAAAGTAGATGAACAAATATCTAGAATAATTTCCAAATCAGAAATAACAATTTTGTTCATCTTAATGTTAGCAACAGATAAACTAAGCAAAGGCAGTGTAAGAATTATTTTATTTAGTATTTTGGTAACACACCGATACATCTCAAAATGACCGTAAAGGCTTGCTGACAACTGCACACATTCTAAATGAGTGCTACTAAACTTGAGTAACTTCACTGATGATAAGAGGAGTCATCTGACCAACAGCTATACAGTGCGTGAGCCCCTGACAGACATGAGCCGTGTCAATGGACATTGCATTAGCAGCCAATGTGGAATTAAAGGTTTTGGAAGAGTACAAAATTGCAGAAGCTGTTTTTATTTAAAAATA
Source organism: Heliornis fulica (assembly GCA_013399135.1). NCBI lineage: Eukaryota > Metazoa > Chordata > Aves > Gruiformes > Heliornithidae > Heliornis > Heliornis fulica. The sequence continues at coordinate 335,834 of VXBZ01008879.1, read as the reverse complement.
AATCCTTGCATTAGAATAATGATTCAGTTGTAGGTTACATCCTTTTTTTATTATTTTTCCTTTTTTTTTTTTAATAGCAATACTTACAAAAGTACAAGGAAAGCTGTCTTACTAGCATTTGATCTAATGTAGATCTCTATGAAAATGCTGACTATCTTATAAAGCTTTTCACAGGTATAGGCTAAGTTCTGAGATCACAAACTTACACGTAATTCAGAAAAACACCTGAGGTTACTCCTTGTGTAACAGAAAGCTTTTTTTATCTCTAAAAAATGACAATAGATGCTGATAGAAGTCAGAGGCTTTAAACAAGTACACTACTACTCTGTGGGATTATGGACTAGTACTTTTAGACTTCTTTCAGGTTTTTTAAATCAGCAGCGAAGCTTCTGCTTACGAAGATCAGGTTTGCATCATTAACCCACTCCCAATGTCACCAAGGTTTCTGACACTGCTGCCATCATGACTAAGACTGGCCATCTATTAGAAGATCCAGGGCAAATCTTCACTTCCTTAGTTCTCAGCAGAGTGACTTTACTGCACAGCATTGCATCTAATTTTTCTAGCCCTACCAATACTGTATTTAGTACTAGACTGAACATGGCAGTTCATGAGGTACACTCATTTCTGACAGATTTCATATTGAATTGAAAGTGATCTGCAGCTCCAAAGCAGTGCCCAAAACTGACCAAAATCAGGCACTTAGATAGGATTGCCTGCTTTTAAGATAATACACACAGCTGTGCGTACACAAACATTAGCCATATGTTCTAGCCCATACTGCTCTGAGGGCATGATTTACTTCAAAATAATAGCTTTGGTTTTTGGGTTTTTTTTTGTCCTCTGTCTCAGAAAAATTTTAAAACTACTTTTTCTTCAAGTAAGGAGTACATTAATTGGGACAAGCAATGTTAAGTTTTCCTTCCGAGACTTTGTCCCAGGCAAATGGTATTACAACACATAGCTGACTTTCATATACACCATACAACTCAACATAACAGAATGAGCAGCAAGCAGGAGTGTGTCAGTTGTATGCTCTGCTTTACTCAAAGATTGTGGCATGAAGGTTTTCATACAAAACCCCCAAATTCTCACTTCAAAGTACCTCATCTCTTACTGGACTTACCTGTGTCCCCAAGGAGAGGGATATTAACTCTTTACTAGAGAAATATGAAGTTCAGATACACCTTTATAAAACTTTCTAATTCAAATATCTGCTTTGCTCATGAATATGCTAATAAACCGATTAACACAGTTTGTATTACCCTGGACATTTGGTGACATGTCAAATCTGATCCTTCAAAAAGTAATGAAAAGATACTGCATTAGGGCATTCTGTTCATTCTCATGTAAAATATTAATTTTATTTCTGAATGTGCTTATAAGGAAGTATTTTAATTCATTTATGTAAACACTTTGGAATACTAAAGGCAAGACTTTACGCTGTCATTTTGCCAAATATCATTTGAACATTTATTTAAGGCATTAATGTACATCCCGGCAATTACAACACAGGAGCTGCTGTCTGCCTATCGCAGTTTCCAGTAGAGTGAAATCAGAGGCAGCCTGTGGTGTTCTGGGTGTTCTGAGCAACCCTTTCTTTTTCTGTACTGCTTTTTACTTTTTTTTTTTTTTTTTAATAAGAGATTTCACTTTGGGATGTGGAGTCACTGAAGACAAGCTTTGAGTTAAGGCGCAGAGCATTGGAGACATGGAAAGGACTGTACAAACAGTTCCTGGAGATGCTCCAACCAGTCAGTAGATAAAAAGCGCTTTACAATGGTGACTTCTGTGTAAAAGCTAGAAAAGAAAAGGCTCACTTTCAAATTGCATATATGTTTCATTATTTAATATATTAAATTGTTCCCCCGGCTCTCCTTTTAGAATTAAAAAGAGGACTGAATTATACCTTGTGCAGTTTTCATTCCTGCTCTTCTAACTTGTAATATCGGCTATTTTCCAAAAAGATCACCAGGACAAACTAGAAGTTATTTAAGCCTAAAAAGAGAGAGAGAGATCCTATCTTTAGCTGCAAGGTCGGGTGCTTAGGCATTTGCTGACAGCTGACTTTCATTAGCTGCTTTCTCTGCTTGCAGTCTTTGGACAGCCTGGTCGAGCAAGTCCATGGTATCTCTAAGTGTAACATTCAAGGTAAATGGCTTAGGTTTAATGGTCAACCCATAGGTAAAGTCCATTTTAGGGTCCTCATTTGGATTAGCAGTAAAATTGCACTGATGCACCAGTATGGAGGTAAAGAGAAACAGCTGCACCTTGGATAACTCCTCTCCGATACACCGACGTTTTCCCAATGAGAAAATCATGACGCTACTAGTAAGATCTTTATTGATGAATCCATTCTCATCCAGGAATCTTGTTGGATCAAAATCCTCTGGGTTGGACCATTTTGCTGGATCGTGGTTCACCGACCACTGATTAACAAATATCACCGTGTCCTTGGGAATGAGGTAGCCCATGATGAAGGTGTTGGTCGTGGTGGCGTGTGGGATAGTGACAGGCACAAAGCTGCTGAAACGCATGGATTCATACAGGAAAGCCATGATGTAGGGCAAGTGAGGCTGATCTTCAGCACACGGCAGACGCTCTCTTCCAACAATCCTATCCACTTCTTCTTGCATTTTAGCCTGCACGTTCGGATACCTGTTATTTAAAGTAAGATGCAAGCATGTACATAACACTTTCAGAAGATTTTCTTAAAAGATATCCTTGCTGTAAACATTTTTCACAGAACCCCTCAGCCTTAGCCTATATCATGTGGTTTGAGCAAAGATTAAATATTTTGTAGGAACGCATAGATTTTAATGGAAAAATCCCAAGAGAAAAAAATCCAAACCTCTCATGAACTGGTGTCATTTTAGATTTGGTCATTTTTCAGTTGAATATCACACGTAACTAATTCCTAACACGAAAAATGAAACTAACTTAAAATGTGCTGAAGTGGAATATCCTTGTCCAATTCTGAGAACTCTGAGAACTAAACCTAAAATTGCTTCTCTCTTCTAAACATTGGGCTTTCTGTGGGAATCAGAATTTGGTTTCCCAGCTCTGTATATGACTTCTAAAAGTATGAAAGACAGACTGTATGCATACTAGGGTCTGGATGTTTTAACACTGAAACAATCCTCGCTAATAATTGACAGAATCACTTTATGAACATCCCACTCTTACTTTGCAAATGCTTCCTCTGATTAATATTGAAATAGATTGTTTATTACATATTTTAAGGCCACTGTCTTGAAGACTGGATACTTTGGAAGACTAAACTTCCTCCAAGAAGTGCTTTTCTAAAGCACACAAACTAAAGAGTTTGGATTCTGCCTCCCTCCCTTCTCCTCCTGTGGCAGGTCTGCCTGGCAAATACTGGGCAAATGTAAGAAAGGGGGAGAAAGCCAACAGGTTCTATGAACACAGGGGCATCACAGCCTGAGCTTGAAGCGTTGACTCCATTCCTCAAGAAGCGGCTTGAGTACAGAATGTCTGCGTAAGCCTACAAATTACGCAGATAACAAACGAAAAAGCCGTGGCAGGCAAGGGCATCAGTGCTGGGCTTTATTAACCCATCGCCCCTGGACGAGATTTCCCGGCCCCTAAGGACTGGTGCCAGGGCAGCGCGCCGAAGGGGAAGGGGTGCCCGCTGCCTGCCCGACGGGGTTTGCCCCTGGCCTTGGGAGGTGGCTCTCCCCGAGTCACGCAATGGGCTATGACAGCACACGCTGCCGCCACAGTAACGCAACAGCGGCTCCGCAAACCGGTGCGCGAACTCCTTATCTCCCCTAAGCGGCTGTTAGCTTGTTCCTCATGATCTCCTCGATCTTGACCTGGTAAAATCTGTCGCTTTCGTGTTTAACTCGGCTGCCTTTTCGCCAGCCTCTCTGAGCACCGTGAGGTCAGTGGGTCTGGTCTGTTGCCCCCACCCCCCGCTTCTTATGTTGGATTTTTTTTCCCCCTTCCATTTTTTTTTNACCGCCGAGGTCGCACGGCACCACCCGGGCAGCCGGTCCCGCGGACCCTCGCCCCCGCGGCGGGTGCCTGGCGGCGCCGCTCCGCCCGTACCCGGCGGTTCGGGACAGCTCCCGGCGCCGAGCGAGCCTGCCCAGCGCCGGTTCTGCGCTGGCACCGCGACGCTCCGGGCCGACGGCCGTGTCCTTTCCCGGGTGGGCGGCGGGGAGCGTCCGCCCCGCCGGCACCTACCTGATGAGGAAGATGAGGAGCCACTGCAGGGCGGTGGAGAGGGTGTCCTGGCTGGCGCCGAAGATGTCGGTGACGGTGGCGG
>VXBZ01008879.1:260615-330190 GCA_013399135.1 Heliornis fulica | reverse complement strand
TACGCTGGGGACAGGTTCACCCCGGCGCTGCGCATCCCTTCTCCCGGCGAAAGGGGAGGGGGACCTGCAAGAAACGGGCTCCCCGCGCCGCCGTCGGAGCTTCCAGCTGCCATGGAGAGGAAACCTCCGCACATGGAGGCGCCCTCTCCCAGCCCCGATCTGTTTCCAGCCCTTCCCTCCTCCCCGCACCTTCGTGCCCGTGGTGGCAGCGCAGGCTGGCGGTCGGCGGCCTCGGGGACGGTTGCCCGAGGTCCCGGCGTGGCAGAGCTGGCTGGACCCTCTTCCTATCCCCGTGCCCGGGGACCAGCCGCTCCTACCGCTTGCTCCAGCCTTTCCGAAGGAGCTAGGGGTAAAAGGGGTGAAATAAACGGCTCCTCAGGCGCCTGTAGCGTAACTGACCTGTTGCACGCTGCTTCCATCCGAGACCTCGGGGAGGATGGAGAGGAGCCGGGCAGCCGACGGCAGCTCTTCACGGGAAGCCCCGAGAGGAAAGCGGCGACGGCGACGTTCAGATCCCAGCCTCTGGGAAACTCATTAGGAGCCCCGGTTCCTGTCACCCGGAGCTTGGCAGGTCATGTGCAGGCAAATGCCAGTTGCACCCGATCCCAGCGCAGAGTTATTATCACCTTCCCAGCGCTTTAACCCTTCGGAGCTCGCCCCGCCGGCAGCCACCTGCCCGGTCGGTGCAAGTCCCGCAGACCGGGTGGGGGGGAGGCGATCGGACCGCCGCCTGCTGAGCTACGGGGACGGGACGGGGCCACCCCAGCCCTCTGCAGGGAGGGAAGGCGAGCGGCTCAGAGGGCTCGGGGAGGACGGCCCGCTGTCCTCGGGCTGAGCCGGCGCCGGAGCAGCCGCGGCTGGACGCCTGGCATTGGTACTCGCGGCTTTAAATCCGCCGGCATCCGCGGTGCGCTGCGCGGTGCGGGCGTGCCGCAGTTGGCCCCGCTGACAAATCGCCGCTGCCTGGCCCTTCCCCTGGCTTTAGGGGTCGCAGCTATTTGCCAACTGCCCTTGGGCCCTCGCCAAGTGGAGCGCCTGAGCCGCGGATGCTTTTATGGCCGGGGCCAAAAGTTCTAGCGGAGGAGGTGCTGCCGGGCGGCGGGCGGGCTCGCAGCCCTCTCTGTCAGGAGGCAAAGTCTCGCCTGCATCTTGGGGGCTGAGGAAGCCGCAGAGCTTCCCCTCCTCCGCCTGTCGCCTCCCCGTTGCGTGCGGAGTTAGCATTGCGTGAGCCGGGGCTGGAAACCCTCCAGCCATCTCCTCCCCGGGCCCCTACCCCTCCTCGCAGTACCTGACACCGGCTCGGGGGGGAAGGAGGCAGGGAAGCGCCGGGCAGCTCTCACCCCGGCCGGCCCCGCTGCCCTCCAGCCTCGCCCCCGCCCTGCGCTCGCTTCCCTCCCGCTCATGGCGCTTCTTTCACTCATCGCGCTGGCACCGCCGCCCGCCCCGGGAGGGCTGGCGAGGGGCGTGCGGCTGCGGCGCTCCAGGCCCCCCCCCCGCCGCTCCCCGGGCTTTCCGGCGCCCCAGGGAAACCGGGACTGCAAGAGCCTCAGGCGTCAAGGAGGCTGATCTCCAGGAAACCCGAGCGCTCTTCTTCCGTGTTGTTTTTGCTCTACCAAGCAAGATTTAGAATATACAGCATTTATTCCGGATTCTCCGCGGTCACACCACGAGAAGGTGTTTTGGTAGCGTTTAGGGATTAGACAGTTAGATGCTGGGAGTCAGCGCGGCTCGGGGTGTGATCCCAGGCCTGGCCCTTCTGTCTCTGCCAAGAACTTCAGTCCTGGCTGTTGTCGCTGTCCCAGCCCCNCCCCACCCGGTCAGCAGCGCTATCCCTCGCTCGGACTGGCACCGGCCATCCCTCTCATCCCTCTGTGCGTGCCTGAGAGCGCCGTGCGCCGACTCCTGCCCCTGCCGAGGTGACAAAACCTCTTTTCCTTAGCAGTGCTGGAAACATTGAGCTTCGCTCAGCCCCGTTTCTGGGGTGAACATGAAGGATGCCACAGTCCAGCCCAGCACGCTTTAAAGAGGAGCAAAGACAGCTCTAAACCTATGGCATTAAGGTTAGAGCAAGCATTGGTGGTTTGATCTTTCCGTCACCATCATAAGGCTGGAACCGAATTTCACATGCTGCAACTCCTCTGCTGTGGCTACATGGCTTGTCCCGCCCTAATGGCCACCGTTCCCTCTTTCAACAGTTGCATTGTTGAAGAGAGTACGGGTTTCCCTCTGCAGAGAGTATTCTGGGCACTGGATTTGAGTGGGCAGGACCAGCTTGGATCGGTTACCTGAGCTCTGGACTAAAGCACTGGGCAAGTTTACCAGCAGGTAAACTGGGCTTTTCCCTGGTGAATAGTGGGTGTCAGTTGCCTTAAAACTCGGGCATTACAGCTCTTGTTAGTAAGTCCCTAAATCCTTTCTTCAGTGCAGCATTTAAACTAGTTGTGTTGTGTTCAAAGTGAGAGATTGTCATTTGCTTTGGACTAAGCAGCACAGATTCCATGTGTAAATCCAAATTTATAAAGAGTGTCCTCAAGGTGGCCAAATTCTCATTGCAACTGGTAAGAGGAAGAACAGCTCAACATGAATCTGACAGAGGTGACACGCTGTGCCATTTATTGCCTTTGCTACAAGTGGCCCTGCACCAACCTCACTGTTTCCCTGCTGTTCAGAGAGTGAACGTAGGTCCAAGTGCACTGCACACTTTGTGCTTGACTGACATTTTTTCTCAACATCATACTACAAGTGGGATTTCTTCCTGGCTATCAGGCAAGTACAGAGCAAGGAGCGCATTTCCACTGTACTGAGCCGTGGGCTCATTCAGTTTAAGGCATGAGCCCAAGAGTTACTTTATCCCGGGATTGCCTCAGTACAGAGCTTGTAAAAATTGTTTGCAGTTTACAGAGTGATCCAAGCCATTCTTCATTAAATATTAAACCCTTGTAAATATTGCTTCTGATTGTCTGTTTCTGAGTGTTGCACAATACTATATAAGATGAAGAAACAAGTAGTGTAACCATATAACATAAATCACTTGTAATTTTAAATAAATGTGATATTTTATTATTTCGGGCTGCCTAAATTGTGCAAGTGTTCTTATGTACCTCTGGAGTCTGACTCTAGTCTCCAGAATACTGCTGTAAGTCAGGAAAATCACTGTTGAAACAGCCGAACTAGAATTAGAACCTTTAAGCCTCTGAGTTTACAACAGCTTGCTCAGGTTACATTTACACCACAATCCAGCACAACACAGTTACTGCTATGCTTCCAGTATCAGACAACCTGCACCAGGCACTCAGTCCAGACACAGTGCCACTCTGGGGCAGCCAGCTCTGCAGCCACCATCTGTGCTTGTTGCTCTGCTCCATACAGAAGTGCCTGCTTGCTCGGGCTTATCTACGCTATACTGAATTTCTCAGTGTTAAAACTGACCTGAGACTGGGGTACCATGAGTGTGAATGATAATGAGATTGTGTCTGATGCAGATTCCTGCATCAAAAAGAAAGCTGCCAAACTGAGCAGAAAGCTGCTCAGTTTGGCAGCTTTCTCACGATGCCAAGCATGAGATGTAAGCAAAAATCAAAGGAGTCACATCCTCAGTGCTGCTCATAGTGCCAGGTATGCATAGGACCCAGCTGTAACTCTATGATTCGAGGCTGTACATTTAGGCCACTCACTGTGGCTGATAATAAAGCATTTGTAGCATGCTTTCTAGACCATATGTGTTTGTGGTTGCATAGAGCATTCTTAACCTTCATTAACTTGCGGCTCTCTTTGGACTTTCACTCTTCTTTGCATCCCCACTGACTTCCCAGCTCACATTTTCAATTCTCCCTTGTTATTTAAAAGCCTAAATTTGCCTCCTAATTCTGAGCCAAATTCCCCCAGCTGCTGTGGGAAGGCAAGAAACCTCCCTGCATTTCCAGAAGCTCAGCTCAGTGCTGGTCGGAATCGTAACCTCTCCATCTGTTTGCATTTCCATGTTGCTTGCAAATTAAGGACATACATTGTGGTCTGCTTCCACACAGGTAACTCACAGGGATGATTACAGGAAATAAGGACATAGCATTACACTTAATTCAGGTATCAAACTTGATTATGAAACTCTTTTAATTTTGCTTAGCCAAATTTCTACATCTCCCAAAGTTTGACGACTTGTTCTTGTTCCTGTTAAATGAAACCAAATAGGTGAGTCTTTCTTAAGGAAAACACAGAGCTAGTAACTTTGTGGCCTTTGGGAAACCTTTAAAACTGTTTTCTGCTGTGAGGCAAACTCTGATTTACACACTGTTGGGCACTCTTCCGTGGCATTTTGTGTGTGTCTTTGTATTTATAATATATAAATGCTCTTTATTAAAGCACTCTGAAAGAAGTACTCTGAAGAAGATGGGCAAACCAGAAACTTTTAGGAAAGCTTAGACACTGCCCAAGATGCACATTATCATATCTGTCCTCAGCACGTGACGTGTGGGCAAACTGCTCTGTCTGCTCATATTTCCCTCTTGAGCAAAGGGGTTCCCGGGACATCTGGTGGCTTTGCACCCTCACACAGTTGCTGAGGTTTGCAGAACCAAGAGCTGTGTTGCCAAGGTCCATCTTTATTCTGAACTACAGAAGCATTATAGTCTGTATGATGTGCTAGGTCACGACAAAGCTTCAAAACTGTAACATTGCTCAGAGCCAATATCGTTAACATGTTAATAAGCAATAATATCATATTTGCATTTGTTATCCAGACTTTATAGGGTGTTGTGTTAGTAGTGGTGATACAAAGATTGCAGTGCACTTGCTTTACTAACTTCAAGAGTTTAGTATTTGCCATTTTAGAAAATGCCAGTGTCCTTAACATGTTCTAGTGTAGTGATGGATGCTGACTCTAAACAGGCCTGGGCTACAGCTGAAACCAACACCTACTTCACTCACAGGCAGGAGCATATTCCGCAGGGGTGAAGGTTGGGAAGATTTATATGTGAAGACCTACAAAGTCTGTAATACAGATGTGCAAAATATGTTTCTTCAGAGTTCGGAAATTTGTCCAAATTTGAGTGAATTATCAAGGGAAGAAAAAAAGAAAAAAAAAGTGACATTACCCAGACAATTGTCCAGTCCTTGCTTTAGAGCTTGAGGCTACAAGCTTTTCAAAGAAAAGACCACCATCATGTTTTAATAATTCTTTTCCTTGTTCTTATAAATGGATTCAACTGTTTTTGGACTGGATATTTCTAAAAATTACAATGTGAAAATGGATTTTGTGGGGATAAAAAATTTCAGGCCAGATTATTAAAGTTGGACAAAATTATAAATAATTGAGGCCCTGGAGTTTCCAGCTAAGGGAACTTAGTGCAAGTACACACCATGACTCTTCTGCACAGAGAGAGAAGGTAGTGAAGCACATGTGAAATGAAGAAATGTACTATTCTTTGATGGCAACATGGGTTTTCCATCTGGTGTCCTAGGTGCCCTAGCCATCAATTAGCCCAGACTATGCATGTTCAGCTCACCAGTCCCCAAGCAATAATTTCCTATGGTACACACTGGCCATTTGGGTTCTTCAGTTTGTATTGGCCGTGTACCATTCTTTGGTGCCTTATAATCAAAATATTAAAATAGGCAATGAATGTTATTTGAATCTAGCAGCCTCTAGAGCATTCCAAGTTGAATTTCAGAATTCTCATTCCTTCATAGAATAAACCAGGTTATGTAGTGGGGGGATCCAGGTCTGATCTAGGTGAAGGAGCTGCATGGAGGTGCGAGCATTACCTTGCTCCATTATTATACCTCCAGTCTTGCTGCTTGAGGAGGTTCTTGAACTAGGCTGTAAACATCTAAGAGTACTTCAGAAAGTGCTGCCTGGGGTCCAGTATTGTGTGTGTATGTGTGTGCATATATGTGTGTGTGTGTGTGTGTGTGTGTGTGTGTACACACACGTACTTGTATGTGTATATGTGTGTGTGTGTATATATATATGTGTGTGTGCTTTATCTTTTGGAGTTCGACTAGGGCTGTTGCTGAATTTGCAAGGTGCCAAGTGCAGTTGTCAGGTCTGGGCTGCCTGTGCTCATCCAGTGTTTCACAGTGCCAGCAGTGTGTGCTTCCCTTCTCTGGGCTTCAGTTTCAACTTCTGAAAAGCCTGTTCTGCTTACCTGCATGTTCAAGTGGACACGCCGAACTTGCTTGTGCTGTTAGGCATCGACCCCATAGGGTCTGGAGTAATTTCCTGTGCAAAGGATTGAAATTTTATAATGGGGAGTTTTCAGTGTTTTATAAAAGCCACCTTTAGTACTGCTCCTTGCAGGTTTTCAGGTGCTTTAAGAGAGGAGATTGTACTGGCACAAATTGATTTTCAAGATGGCAGCTGAACACAGTAATTTGTGAACCATGAGGACTTACCCTAGCTTTTAGTCATAAAGAGACAGGACTTTAGATGGGATTTTCCAAAGAACATTAATGTCACAGACCTATAGACATTTCATGCCAGTTAAGGAGTTGCTTGTAAATGTCACTCCTTAGATAGACCTACTCAAAGGAGCCAAGGAACATGCTCACCCTCCTTCTCCCTTCCATTACTTACTGCAGGTCAATAAAAGGGTGAACAGTTTCAGTGGAGAAGCCACAGAGTGATAGATTTTTCCACCAGAAGCAGAGGTTCTGGCTACATTGGCTGCACTGAAATACCCTGCCAGATGGAAATGCGTGAGTCTAAACCAGGACATTCGGTGGTTTGGCTGCTGAAGCTGAGCTGAGGAAACATTTGCACATCCCTCTGCAGTAGAGCATTCTTGGCTTCCTCTGCTCTGTTGTGCAAGGGTTTGGTGTGTTTGCCTCCAGCGGTAACTGTATTTCAGCGGTAAATGAAAAGACTCAAATGCTAGGGACTGGGATGTATGTGGGTAATACTCTAGCCTATAAAATTATTCATGCTCTTCCCTGGGGTATGGGAAATGAGAATTGTTTATTTGCACATTTTTAATTTGAAGAAAGACTGCAAGAAAGTATATTAAAACCAAGGGGATAAGTGAAAACTCCCTTTGTGGTATCTGTGGTCAATGATGGAAAACTGAGCTTAGGAGATTTTTACAGTATTCCGTGTAAGGGCTGCAATCTTGATCAAGACATCTGACTGCTCCTGGAAACAGTAATAATAAAAGATTTCCTCTAGCCTTCAGTGAATTCAACGGGGAGAGAAAACACCCTTGACGTGTATAGATTGCTCCTAGCATTTGGAAGCAAACCCAAGGAAGTGTCTGTTTCAGACCCGTTCAGGTCTTCTAACCTTCAGCAATGGCAGATCAAAGACCACGAGGGAAACAGACTGCAGGTGCCAGTCAGGGCAGGTTTTGTCTTGTCATAGCAGTCCGGGAAGAGGCATTTGCTAATGTCTGTTAATCTCATGGCACGCCAAGGGAGAAAGACAGAAAAAATTTGCCATAAATTCTTTCCTTTCCCAAGCAGCCCACACCCAGGCTCAGGGTGACTTCATGCATGTTTGCTGGCTGCCTCCAGAAGGGAGAGCAGTGCGGGAACCCATGACCACCCCAGGGTGGCAGGGTGGATCTGGGGTCACCCTGCCGTGTGCTGGCTCTGTCAGGGAATGGGTGAAGGAGCAGCCACAGAAGCAGCATTGCACTGGAGGTGCACCCTCATGGCAAAGGCAAAAGCAGAAGTAGCTGAGTCCAAGAGAGGAAAAGTCTCCCAAAGAAGAAGGCCCAAAGTCCATCTTTGCTGCTGTCCTCTCTCATAGAAACATTCTCACCCTAAAGTGAAGCATAAAACACGGTGTGTCACCTTGGGGAAGAGGTAGCAGCAGTGGGGGTAACAGTGTGCTTTACCAGATGCAGGGATTAGGCACAGCTTGAGGTGCTCTAGGAGATGGCTTTGGCCAAAAGCCAGGTTTTCCCCTGTCTTTCTTTTGAGGTGTAAATGGCATGCAAGAAGGATCCTCTCAGTGGCTTCCCTGTGAAGATAAATAACCTGATTCCCCGGTTATTATCCCCCTGCTCTCCTCCCCTTCCCTCTGACTGACTTTGATTATTGTAACTTTACATGCGCTTTTAATTTGCGTGCAGGCAAGTACAAAGGCACAACCGGATATACCTGTTATTTGCCACTGACCTGAAAGAGTATAGTTTATGTTAAGCCTTGGGTTATGGTGAAGTTTGCACGCGATTCCTCAATATACATGCTGCAGGCAACTGATGGATGGAGGTGATGGAGGGTGGAGGAAAGTTTTAAAGTGACAGAACTTGATTTGGTTCCTACTTAATCTACCAGTTATGTAAAGGCCCATAATGCAATTTTCTGTAGAGGCCAAGTCTTGCCCTCTGTTCAGGTGAGGAACGTATGATCACGTTATCCGGGCTGTAGTTTGTTCATGGCTCTTCCTGCAACTGATCTCTTGAAAACTCTATGAAAATTAGGCAAAAAGGTGGGTAGGATATTTGCACTTCCCTGTTTGTACATACTCTGGCATGGCAGGGAGCAGATTGGAGGTGGCAGAGTAAGGCACAAATGAGGTGATTCACGGCAACTGAGACAGTGCTGAGCGTGCAGGGATGCAGCACTACTGAGGTGTGGGGGCTTGTGATGGAGTGGAGATCCACCTTTTGTTGCATTGTTCTCAACCCCCACAATGCTTGGAGAGATTTCATTTGAGCTAGGTGCCTTTAGCAAGATTTAAAGAATATCTACCATTCATAGGTTGTCTGGTCCTGCGGGAGAGGAAGAGAGAGTGGTTGGTCTAGTAATTACAGCAAGGAGATGATGCCTAGTAGTTGCTGAAGGGAGATGAGGGGTCCAGTGCCTAGTCTGCACACTGACTTGCTCACTCTTGAAACTAACCACAAGAGAAAGCCTACTAAGGTTTGTGGGTTGTTCTTTTTAAAATTTAATTTCAGTGATTCCACATCAAATTAGCTAGGTCTTCAAGTAGAAAGGAAGTGTTTTTGTCTGCTAAGCAAGTAAACTAACCTTGAGGTCTGAAACTGGAGTGGTTTTGTTTCTGGTATGTGTCTGTCCACCAAAGGGAATTAATTAGACATCTTGTTTGAAAGTTCAGGAAAAGCAAAGGATCCCATTCATTCTCATTCATTCATTCACGTCTTATCTCCAGGGAAGTGAGAACAAATTAGTTAAATGTTATTTTATGGGACTTACGGGACAGGCTTTGCTACTCACACTTCCCTCAGAGGGAGTGGGAAAAAGTACACAGAATCCAACGAGGCCATCATAAAATGATTGTTAAAATAACAGAAGACAAGTGAGACCTGTTGTTACAAGAGTGCTGTGTGAGTTTATATTGCTGGACATAAGCTCATTTAATCCTTTCCACACCTCATCTTCCTCATAAAATTGGGACTGACAACAGTATATGGGTCCACCTAGTAGCCATTCTAGTGTACTCGAGCTTGTTAAGATAGACCTTGTGCAGCCAGCATCCAGGAGAACAATGTTTAGATTTGCTGGATAGCGATTCTTTGGAGACATTCAAGACCAATCTGGACATGCTCCTATGTGATTTACTCTAGATGATCCTGCTTGGGTAGGAGGTTTGGACTGAGTGATCTTTCGAGGTCTCTTCCAGCTCCTAATATTCTGTGATTCTGTGACTGAGGGACTGAGGTTTTATTCCAATTTTTAAGTCAAACTAACATTGCCTTCCATCTTCACGAGCCCACAGTGCAGCAGGCAACAATGGTCTGTTTGCAAAAGGCCTTTAGCTGAAGAAGCCGTGAAAAGAAATCCATTTTCTTTTCCCTTTTCTGCTCTGCTATTTCTTTCTTCCTGTTCTATCCATCCAGTTTATCTGTCCTTTTGAGGAATTTGTTTTATTTTAAAAAGTCTCCTTTTCTTTACTAGTTTACTGTTTACCATCATGGTTTCCAGTTATAAACATCCAACATACGTGAAACTCTTGCATAGCTTCAGTGTTATTCTTTCCCATTTGTCGTGATACTTTGGCTGAATGTAGAAAACTCACATCTAATAGCAGCTTTTCAGAGGTCACGAACTCTTAAACACATGGTTGGTCTTTCTGTTGTCAGTACATTTCTGGTAGCTAAAATATATGTACGGACGTGTTCTGATGAAGAAAGTTTTCCATTTTGGTACTACATACAGCAGTCCACAGCCTGATTTTAAAATAAGTTTAGCAAAATTATCCAATGTTGCTTGTATGTTCTGGTGCACAAACCGAACACTTAAAGTGCTGTGTGTCAAAAACCTGACAGAGCGTAAAACTGTCTGCTCCAGACCTGGAATAAAGCATTTACAACAGCAAACCCTATTGTGTTAGGGTTAAACAGTCAGGAAAGAGTTACAGGCTTCTTGCTTGTCACTTGATTCAGCAGGGGTTTAGATGAAGATGTGTGCCCTTTTCTGGCATGGAAAGCCTGAGAGCCCCTGCAGCTGGCTTTGGATGAGGGAATAGCTTTGCTTTGTGTTACTTTATGAATTTGATGTTTAGATAATAAACTATATCCCCGAGCAAAACCTGAAGAAGACTTGGGTATTTCTGTGCTTTGACCTTTCCCTTTCCCCTGGGGCAAGAAAGCCCACCAGCATGCAGCCTGTGAAAGAGCATGTGACAAGCATAGTAAAATATTTTCTTTTTATTAAAGTAATCCTGGGTTACGTTATTGGAAGAGAAGTGTGAGGAAGCAGGAATGAAGAAGCTGTGAAGAAGCAGCAGGCCCACATTTCACTTGTATGTGTGAGAGAAAGTTCTACTCAGGATAATAGATTTTTTAATAAAAGTAGAGAGAGATCTCATTGTGATTTCTGCCTAATACTCAGCATTTGCTATGTTGATGTCACAAAGCAGTGGCTGCTAGAGCATCAGGTATGTCACCGTTCTACTGAAGACTTCGAATTCTCAGAGAAGAAACCTGACATTAGAACAGTTGGGGAAAACCGCTACTGTGGCCTGCCACTGGATAAGGATCACAGAAACAGATGCCAAGCCTGAAGCAGTGAACACACAGAACATGGCAGCAATAACAATCTGCTGCAGCGTTACCTACTGTTGCTGTTTCCGTAGTGGACAGAGGTCTACCTGCACCATGATACTTGCTGCTGGTCGGGTGAGGTGGAGCGGAGTGGGAAGCCACTACCCAAAAGTGTGCATAGTCAGCTGTGACAGAGGAGGGAGATACAGATAGTCTTTGTAGGTGTGATGGATTAAGCAACTGTTTCAGCACACAAGTAACTTCACTGTTTACAGCACCTGGGGAAAATGTGATGGTGTCAATTTATTTTAAGCATTTTTACATGAAAATTTTGGACAATGTTTGTAAACTCAGTATTTACTAAAGTAACCCCTGGATTTAGGCAGCATATCTTTCCTTAAGTTATTCTAATTAAGAGAAATGATGGACCATTTGGTGCAAGCCAGTATTTCTACACTGATTCAAATTGGAGAGGAAGGCTTCAGCAGGCTGCGAGTACAGGGAAGGGGCTCAGTATCCCAAATGATTCGGGTATACTGCAGAGAAGACTGGATGCCTGCGAGATGAAGTAATAAAAATGCAGAGGACTAGAAACAAACAAGAAGTTTCTAATATGATTACCTGTCTAACAGTATTTTCTAAGCAGAAACCTTGCCTGATACGACAGCCTTTGCAGGGAGGTTGATGTCACGATAGATCATTAATTGAACAGAAAGTGTGGGGATGTTCGAAAGGCAGGTGTCAGTCTGTGATGGATAAGAAGCCGAATAATATGTAAGACATGTGTGGTGACTGTAAGTCTCTTCCTGTCCTGATGCACAGCAGGGAAAGCCTCTTGGATTTAATTTAAACACTGAATTGAAGAGACATGTGGACAGGCTTGAGGGAGATAAGATCAGAGCAGCAAGAACTACAGCAAAATTTAAGAAATGGAAACTCTTTGGCTGCTTAGGCTGATAGAGATTTCAGTATTTAGGTAGGTATTAATTATGAGTATTTAGTAAAGGACCAAAGCTCTTTTCTAGCTCTGAGTGCTTTTTCAATCCTGCTAGTTGACAGTCTTGTTATATGACTGCTGTGATTTTTTTATTTTTTTGTTCACACTGATGAGCATTCCTCCTTTCTGGTAACAAAAACAACCACAACCCCTTAATTTAATTCTCTTTTAAGCTCTTACTTCTTGGAAGCCAAAAGGTTGACCTCTGGCCATGTGTCTCCCAGCATGCTGAGCTGTAGGATCTGCGGGTGCATGCTAATACCACCCACCTCAGTGCTCTACCAGATCATCTGGCAGGACAGATGTAATTGGATATGGTTTTTATGCTTTATGTCAGTTGGATAAGGAGATGCGATACCTGCAAGAGCAGCATGAAAAAAAGTCTTATCTAGTCTGGCATGAAGTCTGCACAGGTGACCATATCTCTTCACAGTATTCTGGACTGATCTGAAGTGACTGAGTGAGCTTGCAGCATAGCCCAGGTATCTTAGATCTATATTCCAAGTATACTTGCTCTGTGCAGTTGTATTACTGAGTTGTAGACTAACCTGTTCTGTGTGATGCGCGATTCTTTCTCTTCTGTCAGGGTCAGCTGAAATTATTATTTCAGCAAAATTATTTCAACTGAAGTTTTTACTTCCATCAGGTGAGTGCATGGATTCTGTATTTTTCTGCATTTTAAAATGGGTTGCTTCCTTGTGGTTTTAGTGTATCCCTCCTTGGTGTATTTTGCTCTACAGCATCCTTGTTACATACTACAGGATGAATTTTGAGTGGGCTGTTCACTATTTGCTCTTGATTTAAGATCTAGGCAATTGTCCAGGTTGTACAGCAAAACAGTGTGTAATCTAGAATAAGTATCTCTGTCAATCAATTGTACTAAGATATGGAAAAACAATCTAAGTGTAAGTAGTTTCCTGCCTCTAAATTTCCAGCCAGCATCTGAAATAGATCACCTGGGGACACAGGTGCATTTGCATAAATGTACACAGATCATAGTGATAACAATGGGAATAACATTTTTTGTTAGGTAATCACAGATCTTTTTGCAATTAATCTGAACTATAGCAGTACAGCACACATGTGAGGTGGGTAATTATTAAAATTCCATTCTAGAGAGGAAAAATATTAAACAACATGATTAGGGACTTTCCAGAGGCCATCCCTGCACCTTTTCACTTGCTTGGCAGTGAAATCCAGTTTAATTAATTCTGTTTCTCTACCTTACCTACAGACTCATTTTCCTTTTTTACAGTTTTGCTTGGCATTACCTGTTACACATAATAACTTTTTACATTCAAGCAGACCCTTGCTAAGTGTTCCCACTGATAGATAACTTTTGACAGATATTTTCCATCTTACTAAGAAAATGTAACAAAACCCCCAAACTTATTCTATATCAGGAGAAATTAATACACACACTCACTTCTACTGTTTCCCAAAGTTTGTTTTGACAAGCCAAACCTGTACTAAAATCAGCTAGGTACCACACTCACTTGCATTCTATCGTTACCTGATGAAGCTGACAGATGATGCCATCTCATGCTACTTGAAACATTTTCCTGGCACATCTTATAAAGTCTTTTGGGAAATATGTCAACAAAACAGGTTTAAAACACCAAACATGGTAGAAAAGTACTTGTGGCAAAAAATAGTCAAGTCCACATGGGGTCAGGGAGAGCATCTTTTATAACATTTGCTAGGTATCATCTAGAACAAATTACTCTAGCTTTGCTGTGGGTGTGATCATGCTCTGACTCATGGGAGAAGAAACATGCGCATGGCTCGTGCACCTGGAGCCACAGCCTCAGCTGCAGCAATGCGTGTGTGTGAGCATCCAAAGGACACAGAGCTCCCCACTGTGACCCCTTGTGACTTGGCATCCTGTCCCCCACACACAAGGTGGAGCTGCCTGGGAGGTCAAGCAGCTGAAAACTACATCTGGAAATTACAGAGGGGGAGAATAGAGCTGCGGTCATCGAGGACTGGGGCAGATCTCCAGGGATAACACAGCCCACCATGCTGCTGCCAAGCTCAGATCAAATATGTCTGTAAGGCTTCCAACAGATGTGTGCCTGAGGTCTCCTGAAAACCCCTTCAATGGAGCTTCCACTTCGTCCTTTGATAGTTTGTCTGGGGTTTTGTTGTCTTTTCTCTAATGTCACGCTTTAGGTTTCCTTCTTGCACTTGAGACACGTAGCTATTTATCCACCAGGGACCTGGACAATAGCTTCTTCTGTCTGCAGTCTTTTATATATTTGAAATCTGACTTGGTGTTTTTCCTCCATCTTCTCCAGATGGAGCCCCCCAGCCTCCTTGTATATATTATAGTTCCTAGATGTATGGAGTTTCTTGTTAATATTTTTTCCAATTGCCTTGCTATTGCTCTGTGCCACTCTTAAAGCCAGAGCCTAAAGACTGGACAGAGTATCGAAAAGAGCAGAAGTGAGAAAAAAACAACCAGCCAACCAACCAACCAACCAAAAAAATCCTCAAACATTTTTTAAAGTTAAATCTTGTAGCACACAAGCCCAGGATTGCTGTTTCTGTTATCTTGTGTCTCTCTCTTCAGGGCAGGAAGCAATTTCTTTTCAATATTGTATGTCTTGCAGCAAGATCTTGTGGGGTAGTAAAAAAGGGTGAACAAATGTACTATGAGGAAGTTATAATAGTTAAATATGTGGAGGTGTAGGTAGCTAGCTTTGAATTTAATTGCTTTATTAGTTTATTATCATAACAGTGTTTTGATAATTAAGAGTATTTCCTGTTCCCATGGGAATGACACAGGGGTTTGTGTCCCCAGGAGCAGCTATTTCTACTTTAGCAAGAGCTGCTTCTATGATCTGCTTGGAAAACACTTTCATTATTCTTGACTTCTCATCTCCCAGCTAATCTGCTCTGATGCATTGTGTATTTGGGTAGTACACACAGGTAGGATCACCTGCTTCATTAAAGTTATCTTTACTTCCTTCAACAACTGTCCATGTCACCTCTTCAGAAACTATTTCCAGTAACTGTATAACTAATACAGTTTAATGGCATATCTTTAGTCATCTGCTCCTTTTTATACAAAAAACAGGAAGAGGGTAACTATGAAAACTGGCCAGATATGCAAGATCCTAATACACAGACCAGTTCCCACTAGTATTAATTTTCTCTCTAGAGTGGATAGGAGTGCAGTTCCCCGAGGCCACAGCACATTTCTCTGCTGACAGTTGGTGTAGAAGACTGATTTAGTTACTGCACCAAATTATCAGGCACTTTCTCTATTAGCCACATGAAATGTAGGATTGCTATGGGATGTGGTGGAAGATATAAGGCATTTCTGTATCCCAGTAAGGTTCTTCATGTATTCAGTCCCCACAAATCTGCTCTGGCTTAGCACACCCACTAGTATTTCTTGTGACTTGGACCTTCTTCAGAGAAGATGGGAGGATTCAGGCTAAATCTGTGTGTTGACAGTTGACCAGTTTTTCCATGGTATATGTGTCCAGTTCCTTTATTTTCACTAAAATTGTCTTCTATGGCAAACCCAGGTCATCTAACACGCAGCACAGGCTGCAACAAGAACACCAGCTTGAAAAGATTGAAGATGAGAATCATAGGTAAAGAACGATACACTAAAAAACCACCAGGACAAAACTTGGCTATGCTGTGGAAAGTTGAAATGATTAAAAAATGAGATGTGTCATTTTTTTTCTTCAAGCTACATGCAGAATGTGTTTCCCATGTCTCGTATTACAAGCAAATGTGAACTGAGGGTTTATGGTAATACCACCAAGGAAGTATGATATCATCTCCGCCACAGGTGGTAAGTTGGTTTTCCAAGGTGTGTTTACATGGAATGTTTCAGAGCACCAGCACACACACACGAGATACTTAAGCAATATCTGTAATTATGGAAGAGTTTGAGGAATAAACACTGTCTAGCCAGGTATGAGTTGTAAAACACCTTATGGCAAAATACATGATGTCATTCCTATTATCTTGATAAATACTTGTTAGGGCATGAATTTGACTGAAGTTAAATTAAGCTGATAATGTGGTTTATAAGTGCACAGCACGTAGATCTTATGTAATAAGACTAGTGATTAATAAGATAAATAGTCCGATAGCACAGAAGCAAATCTACTTATATTTTACCATTTATAAGTCTGCGTTTCAGGATGCTGATCTGTTATTATCTAAGCTGTAAACCACAGACATAATAAATCGTACAAGGTTGCTAGAGGAAAAGTGACAAAAAATGAGCAGCAGTCACATGCCCAGCTTAATGCCTTTATTTTCTTTTGTGTCATCAGAGGACTGAATGACCAAAGATTGATAAAATAATTTAATTATTAGCTGCCCTTTATATTCTTTGTGCTTACGTTTGTTGAAACAATTTCTTGCAGTTAAACAGGCTAGAAATGGCTCTTGTCTGCTAAGTCTAGTTACTATTTG
This sequence comes from Heliornis fulica, assembly GCA_013399135.1. Taxonomy (NCBI): domain Eukaryota; kingdom Metazoa; phylum Chordata; class Aves; order Gruiformes; family Heliornithidae; genus Heliornis; species Heliornis fulica. Next base: position 313,810 of record VXBZ01008879.1, on the reverse strand, counting down.
TTATCCTTTACATTGTAAGCACATTTATAAAATATGTGCTTAGAAGGTGTGCAGTGGAATAAAATCATTTCTCTGTATGTCACTCCAGCTCCAGTGTCTGGCTCCAGGACAGATTCACTGCTGTGTCTCTGTAGGACCTTGGATATTTCGGTCAGAAAATGCTACGGAAGGGGAAGGCTCCGTGTTCTATTGCCTTTGTTGTACTGGCCTCTCACTTTGTTTTTGATTATTGCTTTTTCACAGTCTGATCCTGGTTAAGTGTCTTAGCAGATGTGCTTGACCACCTACAGCTTTTTTGGATAGCTCTTCTTCCTTGATTTTCATGCTCAGCTATTCATGAAATCTGAACTATGTGTTGATCTCTGAGGCTGTTCCAACTTCCCTTAATGCAGTACTTATTTAAAGGAAGAAGTAGGCAGCAGTTCTGCAAAATATTTATCCACATTTCTTTTGGATTCTTTCCTTTAATAAGCAGATGAGGAGAGTGTGTGGTTTTAGCTAGTTTCCTGTGAGGAAAGGCCAGTGCAGTACTTTCTGACTGCACATATGTGCTTATCAAACAGCTTTTGAACCTGCTGGCCACTCTGGACCAGAATGACAGAGATCTCTGTGGTCCTGGATGTCCCTGTGAACCTCAGTCAAGCTGGAAAGAAGATAAATGTGTTATCCAGGATTTGTTTGTGGGTAGGGTTCATCCCAAGCTCATCCTTTAACAGGCACAATTCAACCACGAGGCACAAATCCATGTGGAATGGGGAAGGTTCATTAGTTTCATAGCTCATACCACTCCTTGTAGGACTAATGAAAGCATACACCCTGAGTGGCTTATGTCTCTTGACCAGGAGTAAGGCAGTGCTTTTGTAGGTGCTAATGTGTTTAATCATATGAAAGACCTTATCAGAGCATATTTTTCCTGTCTTCTACATCAGAGTCTTGATAAATTTGTTTTCTGGTTAATTTATGCATTATGGATCCCCACAGGGCTTAATACACTTTTAATGCATATATGTTATTTCTCAGTCCAGCTTTCACCTAAAGAGCTATGAGGCATTGCTACATCAATCACTCTTCAGCAGTTCTCCATCCCTGGTGTGTCATGTTCTCTTTCATGCTGTGCTGGAGAGGGAGCATTAATAGCACAGGAGGTTTTGATCAAAAAAACAATACTGAGCAAAGCCAAAGTGATATTTTGCCAATGTTATTGTTTACATGACAGCCTTTTCAGCATCTATGTATAATCTCTTTTTAATCTATAGAACTGTAACATACAGTTATAAATACTCGTATTTCTTTTCCTTCTTCTCATCCAAGGACAAGTTGCTGCTGTCAGTCTGTCTTTATGCATGGATTTTTCCAGCAGCTGAATCAGGCCCAATAGGATCCACAGAGGCCTGATGATGGCAGGTCTCTTCCATCCCCATCCCTTCCTGGTGGGGGGGTGGGGAGGGGCATTGCTTCAGAGCTGCTAAAGCATCCAGTGCCAGAAGGGACTCGCCTGGGGGTGGGCAGGGCATGTAGTGGGTATCTGCCTTCCTTGGCATGCTGGTAGAAGTTAGTATCATGTAAGACTTGGGCAGTGAGCACACCTTGCAGCTATGCAGGGGCACGCTACTTTCTAGGATCATCTGAGCCTTTTGCTGAGCTCTTGTCTGCATCTTTTGGATACCTTGAATACACATAGTCAGGACTTGGGCCATTGCCTGAGATTTCCAAAGCAGGTGGTTTATCCAAAGTCTGTTGCAGTCACACCAGTCTTTTTTCCTCATGGGCTCAGAATCATCCATCCAAAATCACATTTTTACAGTTGCTGGGGCAGCAACAAGCTCATCTACCTCTATTAGAGAAATTTGTTGCCTGAGCTGCTGTTTGTCTTTTTGACCACTAACTGGTTAAATCTGTAGAGATCCAGATCTAGATGCATGCATTCAGCTCATCTGCAGTTCTTTATGAGAAAACTCTATTTCTGCCCATGCTCCCTTATTACAGCTTCAGAAGTATCTGAATTGCTCCTAGTTTCAGATTAAGCTTTTGGGTTTTTTTTTTTTTTGCATTACAAAGCAATATATAACAACTCCCCGAGTCACTGGTGTTGCTTATGTGGATGAAGTGGCCCTGGGAGGAAAGTTAATCCAAGCCTTTCAGTTTTTGTAATCTGTGACTCTTCAAAAATTAGATGCATGGTTTGAATAAGACATTTTGGTCCACTTTCTTGCTAAGATTTTTGAAATGAAGACTCTCACTTGCATTAAGTTTCATACCACATAGTACAACCCATTCGTGGTAGTTTTCAGTTCCTCAGTAGTTTTGTATCTGTAATATAGGAAATCAGATTTTGCTGTGGAAAGTATTAAGCAAACAGTAACATTTGAAGTCTGAGTCTCTGCTTTCACTGGAACAAAGTTTATATCATCCTTAGCCCAGCATTGCAGTGTAACCACTATTCCTTTTAGGAAACACATTTCTTAGATGGATTTGAAATGGCAATGCTGAAACCTAACAATAGCTAAAGAATTGTGCTTGAAAGGTAATGATTTGCACAGCTCCGCCTCACTTGCTGTCAGCGACGCTTTAGAAGAGGAGTGAAGTTTCTAACTTGAAAGGAAAGGAGGCAGCGTTGGATTCAGAAGCATCTTAACATGACTAAATGAATTACTCATTTTTCATCCCTTGACATCTGAGGTTGGAGCTGCTTTTATTAGTGACTGACAGCACAGAGACATAGTCACCCAGGAAAGCACCTGATAGCCTAATTTACTCATTGCCTTCCTCAACCAGAGAACCAAGAAGTCTACAAGAAAATGATTTTCTAATAATGCCTCAGGCTGCTGCATGAAAAATCTCTTTTTCTCTGCAACACGCTTGGTCCGGTGTTGGGGCCCGAGCAGCTTTGTCTGAGATATACTTGGTGTGGGCAGTCAGGCAGCAGTAACCAAGGTCAGTGAACGAGGGAAGTTGCTTATGTGGTAACTAAGTTGGGGAAGTTCCAAGAAAGGAGGATACCTGTCTGAATAGGGGTGTAGCTATAGAAGATAAGGTAGCCAATCAGCTTAGCTTGTCATGTGTGTGTGGTGCGTGTATGGAAATGGTTTCCTATATAATGTCACGGAGTTTGCTAATAAAGTGGAATGATTCTGCATCATATTGATGTCTCTGGTCATTCTCGGCCCGCATGGAACTAAAAGATCCTGGCAGTCCGGCAGTTTGATCTCCATGTCTTTAGCTATCCCTCATCAGGATGTGTCCCTTTCTGATTGCAGAGGTAGCAGAGCTCTCCCAGTTTCCCCTCCTAGAACATGAAGGTAGAAAAGGCTGCTCTTTCTCCCTCCAATGAATCCAAACTTCCAGAGAGAGTGATAAGGTTGGAGCTTTTTCACTTGGGAGGGCATAAGCAGAAGGGAATGTGTAAAATTAAGCAATGCAGTAAAATATTTAGAGCAGTTTGATTTGTTGCTTCTGGTGCCTTTCTCACAGCACAGGAGCAAGGAGACAGTGAGAGATGAAATATGAGCAAATTACAAATAGATTAAAGGAAATGCATTTTATGTAATGTACAGCTGGAGCTTGAGACTCTGCCAAAAAATCCACCAGGAGACAGCAAGACTGGTAAGATGGCTGAATACTTCTGTGAGTAGTGGGGATGTTCAGAGGTGCTTTGGAAAGTCTCAAAAACAGGTTCAGAAGGGATAAAAAAACCTGGAAACTAGTTGTGGAAGTTGCACAAATAAACCCTCTCAGCATTAAATTTATAACTTCAGTGTTCTTCATCGTTTGATCTTTTGAGCCTGTAGGTAAGCATACCTGTCAAACCTCACTGGTGTTAGGCAACATATTAATTTGCCCATGTAGCCTAACTGCTGTGGAGTGCTGCAGTTTCATGGATAATGATTTGTCAGTGTCTAGCTTGTTTTTTTTCCCAATCTTTGGGTTTTCAGTATCATCTCCTAGGGGGAATACATCAGCCTTTCCTTTTTCTTCAAGAATTTAGACAGGTGGGAGAGTCTGCTTCCCTGTTGGAAATGACTTTTTGGGGGGATTCATTTGAGCGAGCCCTGAATACTTCTAACAGCAAGTAAGTTTTGAACAGGGTAGGATTTTTGTGGCTGGTCATTACTGGTATGCCTGCTAGCTGCTCACCTACAAATCCAAGTTCTCCTGCTCCAAAAGGGAAGATTTTGGTAGAGAAGAGCAAATTTATTAATACTTTACTTCGTAAAGACATCAGATTGCGAGATTCTCCTTCCCTATTTTTCTCCCTCTAGGCAATTGCATGGTCCCTGAGTCTCCCTTTCCCCCAGTTTTTATTTGCTGTGGGCATGTCTCTCTTGAATGCAGGGTTGTGTCAAGAAGTTAAGGAATCGAAAGGTAAGAAAAGGTGAAGTTATTGCTATAGGAGAGGAAGACCCTGGCTGTGGTCTCCATGTCTGTCTGGAAGAGCCAAGAAATGTAGACCCACAGTTGTGTCATCTATGTCACCTGCATTGTGAAATCCAGACCCACCAGCCAGAAAATAAGATGAAAGCTTGCTTTGTAACATGGGAAAAAATACTTAGCAAACCACAGTGCGGCACTTCAGACTGTCTTCTTACTCATTCTTAAACTGTTTGGTTTCCTTCTAACACAAGCCATCAAACAAAACATTTGAAGTTTTTAAGAAGCATACTTACTTCTGGCTTTGTAAATAAGAAACTAACTTACTCAACTGTAGCTGTCTTTGAGATCTGCTTTTTGATTCAATGGAAAAGTGATGACAGGTATTGTCATGCAGAAGTTAATTCTTGCAGTGTAACTGTCTGGGCTCTCAGATGATTTATTCCATGTAAAGTATCTGGCAAAAAAGAAATCTATTTAGCCTGTTTAAACAACAGGGGAAAATTATTAAACTTTCCACGCCGCCTGCCTGGGTGATGCAGGCTGGAAAGTGGCACCCTCACCATTACAGTGAGCAGTGCAGAGGCTATTAAACTGATACTGGACAAGGTCTCATAATGGGGGATTTTCTCAGTCAGAAGAATGCCAGCGCTTGTTTTAGGCCAGCACCAAAATCATTGTTCTCGTTCTTGTTGTTGTTGGTTTTCACTGCATTAGAACAGATTACAACCTTAAAAACAAAGGTCTTCATTCCCCATATCCATTACTTTGTTCTCATGAGAAGAAACCCGTGTCTGCCTGTTATAATAAACTGATGTACTAGATTACGCTGAAGTTAATCAGAACTGACAGCATAATAGGAGCAATTGCAGCTTAAGTTGCAATAAATTTGTTTGTTTATAGATGGGACTTTGCAACAAAGGTGTTTTATAAATCAAAGAGATCTCCCACCAAACTTACCTTATGGAGGAGTAAGCCAGCATCTAAGAAGTAGAAATTGGAGATGCTTGGAGAAAGCCATTTGTCTTCATTTCTTTTGAAATAGTTGGTATGTGAGCACAGTGTTTTGGCCAATGTGTTACTGCTGTCATTTAATTTTGTCCCACAGTAGCATATTTATCCTACATCCTGATGACATGTGAATGCTAGTTTCTTCCCTTCCCTTTTGCTTTTAGTGAGTTCACAGTCCTCTGGCATCAGACAAAAAAAAAATCTGGGCCATCAAACCCGGAGACATGCATTTTCTGTCTTCTATTACATATATAAAATTTCATAAAATCCAAATAAGTATTATGAGGAGTCCAACTCATGTTTTTTCACTCTTGGGGTGGCAGTTTTGTTTATTTATTAGTCCCACTAAGATAGATTGTATCAGGACTGCTGTCTTGTCTCCATATGTCCCAGTGTTGATCTCATCTCCTGGTCACTGTTACTGTGCTAAGTACCTTTACACTCTTAGCAAGGTATTTGGAGATACATTTAGAAAATATTACCAAGGGTTTTCATCTCAGTTTATTTCCTACTTCCAGAAAATTCATCTTTTGCTCCATGGCAGATGGACCATGAGTACAGTCTTCCCACATAATTAATTTTATCGTTCCCTAAATCTACTGATATAATTTAATTAATATTTCAGATTATTTTAACAACTAAAAATCTTAAATGTGAACAGCCACAAGCAGTCCTTTTCTCCCTGATGAGTTAAGAAATATGGAGCTACTTTGATAGAACATGTTCAGCATTGTCCTTCAAGTGTAATAGAATATAGCTCAGTAATTTGCAACTTGAGTACAGGGAAGTTACCATGTCTTTCCTGTTGGTACTGCAGCAGCCTGAGGATTTTGCATTTTGATAACAATGCAATGCACAGAAGGCAGCGTGGCGGAGCTGAGAAATGCAGCTGCCACAGTTCTGCAGAGCAGCAGTAAAATAAAAGAACAGAGATTGTGAAGGACCTTTTTGATCTCTGTATACCAACTGCCCCCATTTTATTTTATACTTGCTAAGAACTGGAAATAAGGTTCATTCCCAGATATGGCTGGTTGCATTCACTGCTCCTACAGGTCCTACAGGCAGGCTGCTCTGGAGTGTTCTGACAGTCAGCTTGGCCGGATGTCCTGCTGTGGTGCTCTCCCCTGGGTATCAAGTAGCAGAAACATCATATCCATTTTTTATTTTTTGGGGATATATTCCTTCAGTTTTCTCTTGCATCGTGCATTCCCCTTCTCTTACTTTCTTAGTAGTCCTTCCCTGCCTGCCCCAGTCTGAATTCATCTTTCTTGAACACACAGATAGCCAGAACTTTACACACTGTTGCAACTGAGATTTTACTCATCTGTGACATGTGCAGTAACACTGCTGTTGCAGGAAGCACCCGTATTTTTTCTTGGCAGGTAATAATGAGAAATACTTCATCACATTCAGCATAATGCAGTAGAGTTGTCAGGACCCAGCGTAATGTGTGCCAGTTTCATAGGGCACACTGTCATCACCTCTAAGAATCACTAACAATAACTCACCCAGCTTTTTTTTTTTTTAATGAATTTTAATTTGATAGTTAAGATTTGTAGTTAAGGACTGGAAAAGCCCCATGCCAACAGGCTTGGTAGCTACCAGGCCAGATGGATCAGGATAAGGTGTAGGATGTGCCTCTCTGAAAACTGACAGACAGCAAGGTTTCCCCAGGAAGCTCATCTCAAACATACTCCAGGTTAGCATGTTACACTTTTATTGCTGTAGTGTTTTGAGCTTATTAAAAATATCCGTTGGAGGGAGCCTGTTAAAACCTGCCTGCAGCTCCATCCCTTTGGCAGCTTCTGAGCCTGGGGTGCTCTCAGTTTGCTGCTCTGTGATTCTACTGTACTCAATCTGTCCTGGCTTTGATGTAACACTGACAGGGAAATGACACTTTCAAAAATATGTTAAAAAATTAAAAAACCCCAAACATACCTGCATGAAAAGCAAAGTTTGGGATAAAGAGGCTGTCACTGGCAAGGTTTTGATGGTCTGCAGGAGTGAGACTTGCTATTGTGGATAATCCCCAGTGTGTGGATGGCTTGTGGCCCATCTCCACCACAGAGCACTGGTTGCTACCTCCACCTCCTGCAAAACATGTTGTCGTCCCCTCACTCCCAGGACTCTTTCAGTTGAAATTAATTGGTTTTGCAGACACTAGGTGAGGTTACAGGGACTGAAGGGGACAGGAGGGCTCTCACAAGCCAGGAGGTGGCAGCCCAGACAAGGGAGGGCAGGGACATCTTGTCCTCACACCGCTGCATCACTCCGGGATGTCTGTCTGCGGCCAACTGTTGTTTCTTCCTGCATGCCAACGCTGTTGGGAGTCTCCCATCTGTATTCATTGGGGGCCTGCCCTCTCTTCCTTGAAACTGTGAGGTTTGAAATTAAACATCATGTTCTCTATAAATAATCATAATTGGCAGCAAGCTCACTGGACGTGGTCTTTTGCATACAAATTAAAATCTGCTGTAGTGAACTTGAGTCAGTCCTGAAACAGGTTCACTGTTGCAGAGGGGCATTCATTTTGTGTCACTTCACATCAATTAGTTTAAAACTGGTTTAGCAGAGCAGTGCCTTTCTTCAGGGCAGATCTCTTTGTAAGGGTCATTGTTCCTCAGCCAACACTGAATCCATATTCTCCATCCTACGGAGTGTTTGGCTGTAGCATTAATAATAATCATTTAACTGTTCTTGCAGCAAGAAAATATGAAGACTGTGTCCCATCATTAGCTGCCTCCAGGGTCTGTCCATGCTCTTACCTCCTCAATTATATTTAACTTACTTGTTGGTTGTGGAAGCTTAATTAGGCACTTACCTATGTCCTTTGCGTTGGTGTTTCATCCCATTGACTTTGGTGAGATCACTTCTGGATGTGCGTCCAACTGTACAGAAATATTTGCAGAAGTGGTGTGTAATTCCCACTTGGCCTCCTTTCCCCCCCTCCATGTCATCAGTGAACACAACAGTAAAATCATGGCACCAATTTCACCCACGGCATCAATGGAATTGCCTTTATAAAGTCAGTGTGGTTAGTGCTGGAATAAATGTTTAAAAGGCTGGACATCTGCTGCATGGGATTGGAGAGGACTGGGGGATTTGAACAGTAAAAAAGATAATGAAAAGAGTTATGGTTCAATTTATTTTTTAAAATTTTTATTCTTTTGAACATAACTTTTTTTTCAATTTTATTTAATGTTACAGAGAAATATTGATTTGTCATTTGAATCTGTAGAAATGTGGGATAATTCTAGAAGCTGTTGGCAGCCCTTGAAGTTTCTCCGAATGGGACTTTAAGTTAATCTGAAAAGAGAATATTTATGCAATACAGTTCTGTAAGTACTTTTTACATGAGGAACTTGCACTGCCCTCACATTGGTCCAGTGTGACGGCAACATGTTTCTGTGGACACTTTGTGACCATGATTTGTAATGCGCTTGCAGAAGATGTTTCATTATCCCTAATTCAAAGTGCACTGAACCCAGCAGGAGTCTCTCCAGTGACTTCAGCTGAATTAAAATTACATTCTGAGACTATGGCTGCTTTCCCATGCCAAGGTCTCAGTTAAACTAAACTAGATTAAAGATACTACCAAATCCCATAGAGCCAACATTACAAATAGGTCTTTGGAAGTGAAATACTAGTGATGTGAGCTAAAGGAAAAGCCATAGCTTATACTAGTTTTGAGGACAAATTTTCCCAACCCACCGTTCTGAAACCGAGTGGTGAGAGAGCCCACCCTGCGTGCGGAGGAGCACTGCCCTCTCTCCATCTTGCCAGCAAGCTTGTGATCCGCCAGCCAGCCTGGCATTCACACACAGTCAAATGGCTTGGCACTTTGTCCCTGGGAACCACTGGAAGTATTTTGCTTTCACAAATGTAACTGACCTTGGAAGAGGTAGAAGTTCCTCATGTCCTTGTTCTTTTTCTCACCTGGGGCCAATGTTTGCCTGTGCATGGTGGAGATTGCTTCAGTCTGGGCAGGGTGAGCATCCGTGTGCTCTTCTTCACACACTTATTTTGGTTTATTTTGAATATCTGTTCTCACTAAAGGTGAATGGAGAATATAGACTGAAAGAGTGAGGCTTACATAGATGCTTTTCTGCAGCATACTTCCCTGTGGGTTTGTTTTTTTTTTTCTTGTTATCTCCCTTTATGAAGAATTTCTTTATAAATAGACAGCAGGAAAAAAAAGCCATCATCAGCACCTAGTGATTAAGCATGAAGGACCTTTCCAGCTTAGAAAACACAGAGTTATTGCAAGGCAAGCTTAGTCAGATAAGCTTGCATTGCAAGAGAGAAAAGGTAAATATTTTGAAAAAGAGAGGCTAATTTTTTAAGCCTCTCTCTATATTTCAGTTGATTTCCAAAACAAAACCTTAAAAAGATCCAATGAAAAACAATGTGAAAGAAAGTGTAAGAAATATTATTAGTGAGATTATATCTACTGAAATTGGCCAGGTACTTACACAAAGTTGCTGAAAGAAATTTGATGCTTAATTCTTTCAGACAATTTGGATGTTGCCAGAGGTGATGTTCCACCTGCCTACAGGAAACTATCTGCAACTTTACATCTTAAAAAAAAAAAAAGTTTTAAAATTTATATTAATCATCTCATTTACAAGCTACTGGTACTATACATGTTGCTGCAGATTAAATGACTCATTGGCTGGGTTTCAAATAGTAGAAAACAAGAAAACAAGGCTGTGCTCCCACATCTTCCCTTTCTGTCATGCTGATTAGACTGCTATTTGCATTCTTTTTATCCCATCTGGAGCTCTCAGCAGAGGGGATTGTTTAGCCCTGAAAGATTAAGATTAAAATTGGTCTGATGACAATCTGATGGAAATTTATCTTGTTTTCATGCTGGCACTTTAGCATGCCCTAGGTTTCCATTAGGTCTATGCAGGCTAACATGTTACTGTAGTTGTAGGTCAGCTCTCCAGAAATGATAGCTCATGATCGCTCGGTTACCCTGTGCTGTGTTGCATGGGTAAAATCCCTCATGTTTCCTATGGGTATGGAAGGAAAGACCATGTAACAATAGGCAGTTCCTCGGGAGTAGCTGGTATGCTGCTAATTTAGGCCTGGTTTCAGCCTCAGTATCACCTTCATTTTGTGATCTCTTGAGGGAGGAAAGGTGCTTTTGGAGTTAAGAAACTGAAGAGGTGTGTCCAGGTGTGAGACAGGTTCTCCATCACTTTACGTGTTGTGTGCAGTTCCGTTTGCAAGCAGGGATGTTCCCCAGGCAGAGGGGACGGTTCATGGGCAGGGTCCCTTCCCACCCTTGTGGTGACCAAACTGAGTGTTCTCTCCACTCTTGCTTGCTGACAAAGTTAGACTGCCTGCTGAAGGAGATGTCTCTTCATGCCATGCCTTCACTGCCTGACCATGAGCAGATCAGTGGAATATTGCCCTGCAGACTCTTCAGCTGTTAGATGCTCTGGGATTTTGCTAGTCCATTTTGGTTGTTTGATATTTTTCATATGTACAGATATGAGACATCTCTACAAACATGACTTGGGATCTATAAGAGACACATCTTCTGGGTGGCCTCTGGGAGTAATGAGATCCAGGACATCTCAGATGTTTCTAAACACCCGTATTTAATCTACTGCATTGAGATCTAGGCTATGTCTGCTCCCCCCAAAAAACATTCCAATAGAGAAATTAATCTGTGAAGGGTACAGGAGGGCTAATAATTACCCACAAATGCTGCTTTTTATATAGTACAGCAGTTGTTCTTCCTGATAATCTTACTTGCTTTACTTGAGGTATCTTGAGGTCACAGCTTTGTCAAGTTAGAACCACGCAGTGTTTGAGTGCCCTTGCAGATAGAGATGGCTGGGAGCATGCAAGAGAATGCCAGGCTCCTGGAAGCAAAGCTGCCTTTATTGCATGTCTGGGAGTTTCCAGGAAACAGAGAGAAGGGGTGTCTTACAGATTAGTTGCTCCACAGATAATGGGGATGAGTGGACTGATTACTGACAACCTGCCACTAGATTGTAGCTGAGAACACTAAATTGCACTGTTTAACCTGGTTCTGCAGAAGAGTTACTGTGTCCCTATGAATCATCAGTCTGAGACATACCAGCTCAGTTAAACACAAGAGATGTTGCTGTTGTAGCTGCTGAAGATACCGCGCTCTGCTTTTACTGCAAGTCCTACAGAGGGGCTTTCTGCGAGGACTTTTGAAAAAAGGTGACCAAGACCTAATTAGAAAGTTCAGGCCTAGTTTTGTTCCCTTATAGATGTCTGTACATCTGTCAGTTTCAAAAGTTAATATCCCCTACTTTGGCATATTTCCTACATGGGTAGGAAATGGGTAGCAGGAGTATTGGCTGTGTCAGAGAGTACAGGAACACTGACATCTTCAGGGGGCATCCACCACAAGAGCTTTGTGGATTATGAATGGCTTGTGTCATAAATATACATAAATCATCAATCTCATATGCTAATACTGTTTTGAGAGGTCTTTGCCCTCAGGAAAGCATTGGCTGCTATTTGCAGTTAGTTCCTTGTGGCTGAGGACTGGCTATATAAGCTCTCTTCCTTACCTCACTTCTTTTTTAGGTCCAACAGTATATTTCAGTTGTATAATTTGAATTGCAGCTTTTGCATCAAGGAAATATGGTGTTTGATCCACAGTAATATTTCTCTCTGAGATGGGAAGGGATTTTATTGGTATTGAAAAGTGTGTGATGATTTGTGTGCTTCAAAATTTTTAACTTCTAAGATTTGTAAGGCTATACAAAAAGACTAAAGGCCTACTAGAAGGTTCTTACCTAGAAGTCAGCCTGCCTGGGAGAGCAGATAGTTTATGCAGTTTCAAATAAACCTCTGTGTGAAAGGGTAGTTATGGAATAAAATGGGCATGTTAAGTAGACATCAAGAAGGAAATGAAACAAATGGTTATCAAACACACAGAACTAGTAACATCCAAACTCAAGGCTCTTCCTGGAGATTTGAATATGATCTGCGTTCCTAGCAGACTTTTTTCAGGTTTTATTAATTTTGATGGGAATCTATGGGAAGGCAGAGGAGCTCATGCTCAGAAAGTGTGGACTGGAGAGTTTTCCTCTCCTTACTCAGGTCGTTTGGGGCCTCATAAACATCTTCTGTTTGCTTTGAAAAGATGAAGTGAGCTGACACACAGCGGTGGAAGAGGAAGGTTAATAACAGAGGGAAGAAACTTTACGTTCAATCTAGAGCAGACTAAAATTAAGACAGTTGGAATATAAAATAGGACCATAATATAGCTTTTTACCTTCAAGTGTGAAATCAGTCTTTCTCAACCCACTCTGTCCATCCTAACCTTCACCACTGTCCTTCTGTTCCCAGCTTTGGGCTTTTCAGATCAAGGTAGCCTTTGACGATTTACTCCCCATTTGTACTGTTCTTGTAATGTTTACATTCAGGCTTTGGGATTTTTTTTTTTTTGTAGTACAGTCTTTATTTTACTCTTAGTTCAGCCTTCCCACCAAAACTTGAGTCCAGTTGCTGACTACCTTACTCCTGAAATACTGCAATGTCTTCTACTTAAGCTCCATTTTACACTTTCTTCCCCAGATCATATTTGTCCCTTCATCTTGATTTGTACAACCATACACATACACACACTTTTGACTCACTCCTGGAACTGTTCTTGCTTTTTATATCCTATTCAAAACTTCATTTTCTATCTATCCCACAGATATATATTCCTTGGCATTTCTTCTTATTTCTTCATACTGCATCCGTTTGGAACCAGTGCTTCAGCAGCTCTTCTTTTCCACTCATGTCTTTCAGGCAAAACTGAGAAACCACAGCAGCCAAAGAAAGATCTGAAAGAGGACTGTGGTTATTAGCCTCTTGCACCTTAAGAAGCAGCATGTTTCAGCCCAGTGAATCCTGAATACAGACATGGGAGTTCTCAGAAAATAAAATAACATTACAACATCCTCTTTACAGGGGTACACATTAGTGCAATAAAGACCTAGCATGTGGGCAAGTGCTGATGAACCTGCTTTATCTTTTTCAAGTGCACAAAACTGTAAGAAATTGTAATAAATACCCATTGATTCATTCAGGCCTAGCAGACTTGAAAAATTTTAAATCTCATTTCTGTGCAACGTCATGCGTAGCGTGTTTTGTGTGAAGCAGTAGCCTATGCTATACCTTCTGTGCTAATTGAAGGTACAAAACAAGAATGCTGATAAAGATTCCCATTAGCCTGCAGCTCCATTATTCACTATAAGTTTTCAGGCATAGGCTCTGTTACACATTCTATCATTAATATAGCAGAAAAAGCACTTATTCTTGGAAAACTCCCTTTGCTCTTTTGCATGACTGTGATCAACAGCTAGGAGATCCTAATTGCAGCCTATTAGGAATAATGAGATTTGCATGGTAGAAGCCAGAGAATTACATGGATAAAGGAAAAAAAATCACAACATGAAAGATTAATATAAACATATACCGCCCGAGAGTGCAAAGGACACATAAATTGGTGGCTCATTACTGCAGACTGACCCATGGGTAAGAATGTCACCCAGCTCAGAGGTTTTCCCAGGAAGTTTGGCTGCAAAAGTTACAAAAGATAAGGACATGCTTGTGGAAACCGCTAAACTAATGAGAGCTGAAAGTTGTTTGAAATATCCCGATGACCTCACAGATGGGATGCTTATTAAGGTATCTGCATCAGTCTCTTTTTTGTCTCACAGACTGTTGTAAAGCTTTGCCGAGGCGTAGCCAACAGTCCGTGAAGGTGTCTCCATGCTTTCTGACATACCAAGGGCATTTTTTTTTTGTTGGTTTTTTTTTTTTTTGAATGAATTAAAAATGAAAACCAACATGCATATCCAATTTTTGTTTGCAGGCATATTTGTGGAATAGCACAGGCGAGGCAGTCAACTATGATTACTTCATCGACATGGGGTCTGCCCGCTACCTACGTGCCTATCTGCTCGAGTGCGCTGGTCAGGAGCCAACTGCAAATTTAGGTCTTGAAAGTCTGAAGAAAAGCGCTTTATGTGCGAGGGTCCCATGAAGGCTCCGTAACGCAATTAAGCCCCATTTTAACAAAAGGCTAGCCATTTTGCTGAGGCATGACATGAGTAATTAAAATATCATTTTAAAAAAAGACAAATGAGTGTTCTTTCCTACTCTCAGATATTGAGAAAGATGGGGGGCCAGGAATATGATTTTTGGTTTTATCCTGGGTCCTCTTTGTGGAAATCTTGGATAATGCAATAAGTCAGCAGCAAAATATATCTATCCAAGCTGCTGTATGGGTCCCATCACTGTAGCTGCCAACAGAACTGCAAGACTAGAAAAAGCATTTCTTCCCTCACCGGAGAGAAAAGGTTTTCCTAGTGCTTTTCTTAGTGTGCTGTAGATGACTGTGTAAGTCTAGAAGTGTTGTAGGACAGGAGGAGAAGGGAGTACACAGTAGGAAATGATACATGTGTTTTGCTTGCAGTGAAATGATGCTGGAATGGCATGAGATCATGAGGAATGGCCATAGGTTGAAAGGAGGGAACTACAGTTGTAATGATTCCAAAAGATGAGAAAAGAAAGATAAGTTGGGGAGCAAAAGATTGTTTAAGATGTGCTGAAGGAAGGAGATTTTAGTTACTGTATTTCAGGAACTCTTTTTTTTTTTTTTGATTGCTTTGCTAAATGACGATGAGATGCGACTGTTACAGTGCTTTTGGACAGAATGTGATGGATATCTCCTATGGGACAGAGGTCCTGTGGAAGTCACAGATCCAGCTCATTGCATGGGTTGTGATGGAGTTAATGGTTGCTATGAAATTGTTTTACAAATACATGGTTGTATTGAAGTGAGATGTCACTTGCATAAGCAATTCTGTAATAGCCCAGGCACTCCCAAATCCCACTAAAATGTTTGGCAACCTTTATTTAGGGACTTACATTCAGATTTAAGAGCCTAATTTTAGGTTCTCAGATACAAAGGTGTATCTTCTCTCTTTAGGAAAATAGTTAACAAAGACAAATTAGAGAGCTGCTGCTTACAGCACCAACCAGGTCTTTCTGGGGCCACACAAGCAAATAAACCTCTTCAGTAAAAATCCTCTGACTTTCTGGAAGTTTCTTTGGATCACTGTCAAGAGGGGAGACCAGCAGGAAGCCATGGAAGCAAAACCACCGTTTTGCTAAATTCCTCCACTGCCTCCCTTTGCCTTTCCCTTCAGGTCTGTTCCTTTGCTGAAGTCCCACAAAAATCTCCGTGGTTTCAGCTGTAGTGGGCAGGAGCTCTCCCAGGAGAGGTCTAGGGCACCCTTGTTCTCTCCCCACACCTTCTTCCCACTGTGGGACTCAGTTCTGAATTAAAACAGCAAAGAAACATTGTAATGGTGATTAAAAGTCAGGGAAGGTTCCTGGCATTGCTCTGCTTGCTCTGAGCCATTGAGTGTGGGTGGAGAACAAGGTGGGCATCGTACCTCAGGAAGCTCCATTTCCTACAGGTACACTTAGTGTTTGAAAACCTTTACAAAGCCTTACCCTGGCTGTATTTTTGAGAAGGTCAGTTTGCTGGTCACCAAAGGTGTGTAGATTTGCAGGAGGCACCTGACCCTGCATGCTCTCTGCAGCTCTCCACCCTGCTGTCCAAATCAACCCAGCAGCCATTTTGCGATAATAGTGGTGCTTCCATCCAAGGTGTTGAGCACCTTGGGTTAAACATTGGTTTTTCATGTCCTGAGGCATTAAAATCCAATAGGTTTTACCCTATGTACACTGAGAAATATGTTCGTTTTTGTGGCTTTTTTTTGTGTGTGTGTGAACAAAGCCATTATTATGTGTGAAAGCTTCAAGCTATTTCCATGACATTCCATTATGCTAAAAGATAGGGCTGAGAATTATTGAAAATCTGGTGTTCTGTGTCTTTTGTGACTCCCACAATTAGGAGGGAAAGAGCAAGTCATGATGTTTCTGAGAAGTGACTGGTAATAGTGAGGAAAGGGCAGAAATATCCTCAGTTAAAGCCTGCTCTTTCTAAGCGCCCCAGTTATACTGCTGGAGGACACAAGATACCATCTGTGTGGCAGAGAGGGAGTTGCTCTAGGGATTTCAGTTCAGCAGAGGTTGTGTGTGTATATATATATATATATATATATATATACACATACACATAATTTATATATAACCCTATGCTGGAACTGAACTTCTGAATTCCACACTGTCTTGGTTTTGCCCTCCTCGCAGTGTGCCCATGTGCAGCTGTGATACCATTACATTTCTTCAGCGTGCTGTCATGCGATTGCGTATTGAAATGAAATGGAAAATGATTTATTGTGAGGGATCAGGGTTTTTTTCCTCTGTGGTGTATGCATGTAGATCTAGGGTGATTTCCCATGCTCCTGGAACTAAGTTTCCCTTGAAAAAAATTTCTAGAATCAACAAATGGGAAAAACACCCCAGGGTGCTAGAAAAATAGGAGCATTTCTCTGCCTTCCTGTGTTGGTCCAACAGGGCTTTGCTGCAATTGGTAATGACTGTGAAATGTCTTATACAGAAATTCTCTAAACCTCTTCCCATAGTTACATTTCACAATGCTGTGCAACTGAATACACAAATGGTGTTAAAATAACAGTCATGTAATACCTCTGGATTCTCGATGTGGAGCTATCTGAAGTTCAAAATAACTGACCCAGAAGATTTTTTTTACAGAATGGAAGTGCCCAAGAAACAGGAATTCAGAAGGAATAGATGATAAAACTCATTGTGAGCATTACCATACCAGCAGTACAGCAGAATCCAGCCAGTAGAGGAGACATCCGACCATTGAAATAGATGGGCTATTCTGATATTATATGAGGCAAAGATGAAGTATATGTCTTTTAAATTATTAAATATATGGTAATTGATGTTGTTCCAAGCTCACACTTTATACTGATTTTACTGGGGGATGAATTTCTGCCAATCTTATCCACAGATCTGAGCAAATCGTACTCCCACTGGGACTGTTTAGTGTCTTTGCCTGCAACAACATCCGACTTGTCTTCTTACTTTAGACTGTAAACTTTCAGGGTGAGCAGCTGTATTTCATGCAGAGCCCATATCATGTCTCTACTGGGACTTACAGGAGGTATTATAGCACAAATTACTGTAAATAAATACTGCTCAGAAGACAAGATGCATCAACAGCTGGATTTTCATTTAGCCTCACTCTTCTAATGAGAACTAGTCCATTCTTGACACAGAAAAGTTACTGAGAGGTGAATAATGAAACAGCTTCGGCTCAGTAGAGGATCACAGAAGATGTGGCCAACGTACTGACTGGGACAGATTTCATTCATGATGTTGGTAGACAAATTGTTCCTCAAGCCAGAAGGATATCCAGAGGCTTAGTTAGATGGGACTGAAGAGCAAAAAAAGTCAGTCAACTCTGTGGAATTTCTGGAGAGTTTTGAAGGCTTGGGAAGTTCCTACCAATCCTAATTGCTGATTTTTACTTCAGCATTTTTTATTTGGAATTTTTATTTTTAAGTTTTATATTTTATTATGGAATTTGTTAGGTGAGGCAGGATCCTGCAGGCAGAACAAGGTGGCAGAAGTGGCAGCAGTCACTTACCAATCAGGCAGGCAGCAGTGAGTTTTACATCTTGTCTGGGCATCACATGCCTGTTGCAGAAGTTCCAAATGATTAATTTTGGTGATAACAGTAAATGCAGGAAAGAACAACAGGAGCTCTCTACAACGTTAAACCATCTTTCCTGTTAGCCAAAGAAACACTAAGAAATGCAACAAATAAAGAATGATAATTGGTTTGTCACTTTTTTTTGGATAGTACTATTTGAAATATCCATCTGCACCTGTCAGTGTATGACTCCAGGGGCTGACTAGGGGGCCTAGGAAAGGGCTGAAGATGGACTCTGATGAAACAACTTGCTTTTCCCACTTGAACAAAAATGGAATTTGTTAGGTGAGGCAGGATCCTGCAAGCAGGACAAGGTGGCAGAGTGGCAGCAGTCACTTTCCAATCAGGCAAGCAGCAGTGAGTTTTGCATCTTGTCTGGGCATTGTGTGCCTGTTGCAGAAGCTCCGAATGATTAATTTTGAGGATAACAACCTCCTTTCACAGTGCCGCGACCTGTAGCAGCACGGGTGATGGGCTCCCCTTCAGATTGAATCACAGCACGATGGCTGAGTTGTTTTTTTAACCCTAACAAGAGCTGTCATTAAAAGTTACTGAAGCCTGACTTTTCCTCGCTCTTTGCCAGCCCCTCTCAGCCCAAGCCGCAGGTCCCATGTTCTTTGAAGCCAGATGAACTCCTTTTGTTGCTTTCTGGTGCATAATGAAGTGGGATAGCTCTGTGGCCAAGGGCACCCAGCAAGACACGGCAAACCGTGTCTGGTGGAGAGGCCAGTACCTAAGCAAGCTGGAAAGCAATGCTACACAGTATTTCCTGAGCTCTGCCTCTTGAAATTAAAGGTGGCTGTGAAAAACGCAATGCTTTTGCCAGTCCTCTGCCAAGGGGAAAGGAGGCCAATTCTGTGCTTAGTGTTATGGAGAGTATTGGATAAAGGAAGGAGTTTAGTCCTTTGTATTTATGGTTATTCATGTTATGTAACTCCAGTAATGACACAATGCATTTGGCTAGTGATGATGGTCTCATTAGCTAGGACACTCACTTATTAGTATTGCTTCAAAATAATTTCAGAAAAGGCTGCCGGCTTTCAGGAGCACAGCTTTCTTAAGTAATTACTTTTTCATTTCACCACACCACAAGTATCAATAATTATTTCTATCACATATTTATCATTGAGAAGCTGACAAAGGGATGACAATACAAAGAACAACCAAAGAGCAATGAAGCCAATGCTTCCTGTGGGCATTCAAATGGGACTGTAATTGGTATTACACTCTAAACAGCACAGAGAATAATTTCTGTCTAGAAAATGCCAACATCCGAGGATTTTTTTACTGGGAGAAAAAAATATTTTAAAATAAAGAAACTTGGGACATGGGGTCACTTGGCACATGACATCTGCACTCCCCCTTTCTCCCTCTGCCACCCCCTGAAGAAGGCTTTGTAGCTCTGCCATTGTTTGCACGCTGGAATTTCGACTCATGGCTGCATGTTGTTACTGTTCTGTTTTCCTCTTACATGAGCAGAGCTGATGCTATTTGTTGAAGGAGGAAGACATATTAATTCTGCTAATGATCACTTAAAAATCTGTATCTTGCAGGAGTCTTTATCCTTTGCAAAATCAGGATAGAGCAAAGAGGTGGTTGTGTAGAGCAACTTGTCCTGTAACTGGGAGCTGAGCATCAGTTGCCCATGTCTCTAGGGCCTTTGGTGGTTTGTCTTGAGTTTTATGACCCATCTGGTGCTGATGGAAGATCCTTATTTTCTGTGCTTCTAATATGATTCCTACACTCATCACTGGCTGCAAGAAAACATTAATTGAAAGTTTTTTTCAAGAGAACTTGAAAGATCACCTAGTCCAACCCCCCTGCCTGAGCAGGATCACCCAGATTAAATCACACAGGAATGCATCCAGATTGGTCTTGAATGTCTCCAGAGAAGGAGACTCCACAACCTCTCTGAGCAGCCTGTTCCAGTGCTCTGTCACCCTCACAGTGAAAACGTTTTTCCTTACTTTCAGTGTCTCTGCTCTGCTCTCCTCCTGACTTCCACTTTTCTCTCCTTCAGACATCCCTCAAGTACGTCAAGTTCTGGAAGCATTGATGACTCCAAGGTGCTCCTCCTGATGTGATTTAATCTGAATTAGGCCAATAGTTTACAAATCGGAAACACTTTTTTAATGGATGAAAACATTAGCTATAAATTCCTGAGTCCTTCTGATCTGTGCCCAATTAAATGTGGTGAGATCTTGCTCTTTTCCCAAATTTACAGTTATGCATGATGGTCTGCAGACTACGTCTGCATACAGCTTTATTATTCAGTAAATTTCATCTGCATGGTTCGTTGGTAATTAAAGTAATAAACACCATGGTGTCACCAGTTCACCCAAATAATTTCAGAGAGGGAAAGCAAACAGTCCAAAGGAGACCCAAAGAAAGCAAGTATAGCCACTGAAGTCCCTTTTTGCTTTTTCTTTTACTCCTAATTTCTTTGCTTATTTATGCATTCCTGCATCCATCCAAGGCCTCCAGATTTCTTGCTGTATCACTGGCACTGTGCTTTAGTGTGTAAGTACTTGAATGCATTATTTGCAAGGCTGTACTTGTATAACAAGTCACCATGACATGTCCGTAGGTGCAGCATCAGGCTTCTGTGAAGCTTTTCTAGCTAAAAGGGAGCAGCTGAGGCTGGTTGTCTTATGGACGGTATTTCCAGGTTAAGAAAACTTGTCATTATGGGATGGAAGTTGACATATTGAAGCATAGTAATGTAGTATAATCAGGAACCTGCCATGTTTGAATAGACTAAGCAGGACTTTAAACTTGCAGTCACAGCAGAAATGAAATGTTGCTGCCTTCCTGCCCAGGTTACAGTCCCCTCTGTGAGTTCAGCAAAATGTAAGAGTATCCATCATCTGCTCTGCTACAGGGTCCCCCCACTGTGGCAGCTTGACTGCAATTTCATACTCAACTCGGACCTTTACACCAGTTTTCCACATCTCTTCCAGCATCACATATTCCCAGATTTCTTCATTTCATGAATCATGTATATGAATGATATGCCCCCAGTGGAAAGCCGAGATTTTTCCTAGTCAGTTACGCGTTAATCACACAAATGTAAATATTTAACTTAGATTAAGAGAGTAAGCCTGTTAATTTATTTACTTCCCATTTCTTATCTTCACTCCCATTGTACTGTTTCTCAGTTCTCAGAGGCCATTAGTACAGTTTTAAATAGAACTGCTTTCTAGTATCTTTCGTGAAGAATAGAAGTTTAAATAGAAGGAAGCACATAACTGAATACTCTGTACACTATGAGAAACTGTTCTGTTTTAACCCTAGTTGGCAAATAAACCCCATAGAGCTGCTTGCTCACTCCCCACCCTCAGCAGGATGGGGCCAGGAGAATATGAAGGGTGAAAGTGAGAAAGCTTCTGGGTTGTGATAGCATAGTTTAATAATTAAAATAAAGTTTAGTGATAATAAATTGTAATGAAAAGGAAAATAATAAAAAGAGAAATAAAACCCAAGAAAGACAAGTGATGCAAATGAAATACAATTGCTCACCACCAACTGACTGATGCTCAGCCAGTCCCTGAGCAGCAACCTCCTGGCCAACTTTCCCCCTAGTTTATATGCTGAGTATGATGCCATATGTTATGGAATATACCTTTGGTCAGTGGAGACCAGCTGTCCCAGCTTTGTCCCCTCCTAACTTCCTGGGCACCAAAGACCACTCCTTTTTGGGGTGGTCTTTGGGGAAGCAACAAAGGCTCTGGCTCAGTGTTAATGCTGCTCAGCAGGAATGAAAACAATTACTGTAGCAATGCTGCATCCAGAGGGTACAGGGACAGGCCAAAGCCATCTCTGCTCATCCTCTTCCCTTTTTGAGGGCTTTTTCTGTGTTTGCAGGATGCATAGCAGATTCCCACGCTGTGCATTTCTTCAAGTATGTTCTATTCAGACGCAGAATGTCCTAACTCATTAAAATTGTTTCAGACATTTTCAAGGGAAAAAAGGGACAAAAAACTAATTCATGGAGACACCATTTTATCACAGATAATTCAGGACCTGGTATGAGTGGCACATCTCTGTAGACTTTTAATGGATAGGAGTCTATTTGCACAACTCCTGAATTGGCAGATAGTCTGTGTGTTGGAGGGAGCACAGCAAAACTGGAATTCAAACATAATTCCTCTCATTTGGAACGTGGCTGCAGAAAAGGGGGCATGAGACCAGCAGGTTTTTAGCCACCTGCCTAATCTATTAAGCCAAAAATTGTTGAAATAAAGCAGAGCTGCTCAAAATCTGATTGTTGGGTTTTCATGAAAGCCATTTGCTTCTTGGGTGGTTCCTCCAGGTTCACACCCACTAAAGTTGCTCTGGTTTACAGCCTGGGATTAATACAAAATCTCCGAATGCCAAGTCTAGCCAAAATGAGACAGGAGGTTTTTTACCATGAAAAACCATTGAGTTTCAGATGTGTTCCACTTAAATTCATAAATTTCACATCTGAACACATCTGGATGAAAAACAGCTCGGTTTTCTTAGCGCTCAGCTGAAAACTGCAAGGGATTCCAGCTGTCTCTGTCTCCTGTAGGACATTAAATCAGACAAAGAGGTATTGGGCCATGCCTGACTGAAATTAATACTACTCTCAGGTGATAGATTCCTGCCGCAGGACAATCAAGCAAGCAATGAAAGACATAAATTTACCATGCATTCCTGGTACTTTTGATTATTATTTTTCTTACCCTAGTTATATGCCCTCCTTTTGTTTCAGCATCCTCTTATTCTGGCATTATGTCAATTTATCTGACAGATAATTTAAAATGTTTTCCTTCAATCCTCTGAGGTTTCCAGTATTGTATGCCCCATACGAGGGCAGTGCTGTGTACTCTATAGAGGCCACATCCTAGAAGTGGCCAGTGTTTAGTGTGTCCATCTGAGAACTGGTGTTGCACTTGTCACAAGACATCACACAGGACAAGCGGAGATATAAAAGGTATCTCTGAGCCTGTTCTCCAAAGCCTGGCCTGTGAAGAAAAACAGAAAGTCCATGTTGGGTGAATAAATATTGGTGGTAGTAGCTGACATACACCCTGTGTAGAGATGCTCATTAGGGTAGGTAAATGTGCTATCTTAAGAAGTCTTTTTTATAGAGTAAGGTTACATTTCCACTGAACAAGAACTTCACATTTACTTTTAAGAAAATAACCCAAATAACCCCATGTTTCACAAAATATTCTGTAGCAATCAGTAATAAAAATTGTGTAGTTTAAAAAAAGAAAATGAAAACCTAAAGAAGGATTTTGGGGAGAGGAAAAGAGAAAAAGTCAGTATGTAATGACTGAGATTAGAATTTATCCTTTCACTTCGAAGACATCTGTTTCCTATTTGTATGCAGCATATTCTGTTCTGTACAGATGCCACACAGTATATCAAGAGGTTTCTTCACACTTGTCACACAACATTGACCAGAACTTCACATGTATGAATCCATTTTTGCCAGACTATTGTTCCTCCCCCCCGCCCTCCCGAGTAGTTTGGAAAACAAAAAAAATCTGTAAAGCTTAGAGACATTTTCTTGGCAACCAAGATGTGATTTTATAGGGATGCACGGAACTGTAAATGTACTGAACGCCTCGTAACAGTGATTCACACAGGCTGTACTCATTCGGTGGATTGTCAGTTATAGCCTGTAGGCAGTATTGCAGCGCGGACAGCAGATACTCTGGAACCATTGCTTCTTGTACTTGTTCCCTCATTTACTGGTGAATGGTAGGAAAATTATTGGTAAAGCATATGAGCTCTCTGTTATTTAGCTGAGCCGAGAACAGCAAATATAACAACGGTTATATACAAATCAGTGAAGCATGCAACGTATGAGCCAGCTATTACTGTGTATAAAGTTCTCAGTCTCCGTGTGACTAAATATGTAAGTAGTAATTAATATAAACAAATAAATAAATGTAAAATGTGTGTATATATAAAGTACAGAAACAAAGATCTGCTCTTTAAAAATGAAGTTGCAGACTTGGAAGGTGGTGTTTGGAAGAGCCCTTTGAGAAAATCTCTGTCAAGTCTTTTCACCGAGAGGATGAGCTGCATTTACGCATTCTCTAAAAGGGCTTGCTCAGGCAGTTTCTGAAAACTTTAAACGTCCCTAATGAGCCTCTTCTCCTGGTTCAGGACTCCAATCAAAAGGGTTGGGTTTTTTCCCAACATACCAATTCAATCTTCTATGCTGCAAATTAAGATAATTTCTTCTTATTTTCTCTGAATGGCCGTGGAGGGAAATTTATTGAAGTCCTCTCTCAAATACTCTTTAGAGCAAACCGTTGGAAGATTACTGTCTGATCGTTCTCCCTAAACCTGCATGCATCTAGGGTAAGCAAGACTAATCTTCACTCATAGCCAATACTTATAATCCAGACTCTGTCACCAGATTCTCCACATCTTGTATAACCAAAGAGAATGTGTCATTTGAGGTCTTTTCTAGTGAAGAAATATGTTGTTATTATCTCCTGTGAGACAGGTATGACACCGCCATTAGTACATCTGAGATGAATGAACAGTGTTAATTTATTACTTCATATTCAGCTTAGAATCAGTCTTAACCCCAGCCTTCCTTTTTGACTAAGCACTTAGTTGTGCATTTGATTTTTCTCTCCCAAGTATTGCACCATGCACTGTTATTACTCAATGTTATTCTTGTTTGGACTTTGCTCTTTCTGATTCCTCACATTCAGTTTGAATTCTAGTCCTATTCTTCAAAATGCTTTTAAAGCCTTCCAGCACGGTTTCTCACCCTTCAGCCCACTCTCCTCTAAGCTGTTCACTGGAATATTGATTCCAACTATGCTTAGGAAAGGCCCCTGCAGGAGTACACATAAAGATAGATACCAAACTCCCGAGAGGTGTTCCTTTAAAGTGTTTTTTTCAAACCATTGGGTGCATTATGTTTATACCAATGTCCATTAGCTTGCTTTTGTGTCACATGAAGCTACTAGAAACCTCACCAAAGTCAAGAAACATCTGTATGTAATGCTTCCAACTTACCCACCAAGCCAGGGATCTGTTCTGAAGATGCCCATGCTAATAATTTCTGATGCCTTCAAAGTATTTGCAAACTGATTGTATAGCGTCTTTTTTGACAACTCTTGCTGATTTTGAGGGTGGGATCACTGGTTTACTCCTTGCCAAGTCCTTGCAGATGACAGGCACATTTGATCTTCTGCCAACAGAATGGGCAGTCTCACTGCCTCCCATCTTCAGTGGTGCCAGTGTTTCTCTCTAAAGTGTCACTAGAATGGGAAAGTATCTATAGTACTATCTTCTCAAGTTATGAACAAAAACTTGGTTTTTAAAAGGGAAAATAGATGAAAAAATACCTGTGACTGACTGATTCCGATTTTCAAGTGAGGGGAGGAAGGCTTGGTTATATTTTTGGAGTGGGAGAAATGTCACCACATTATTCCCACTGTTATTCTTTAATTTTTAGCAGGTTCATCCATATGACAAACCTATCTTTCTCTCATTTTCTAGATCAGTTTAATTTCTTTAAGAGCTTCCTGTGAAGGACCTGCTTCAAATGCCTTTTAGAAATGCGCTTAGACAATATCATTGAGATCTGCTATTTTTGCATTCAGATAACTCGAGTAGATCTGTGACATATGACTTCTCTTTGCAGAAACCCTTTAGCTTTTCACTGAAGTATTTATCCATGTGCCTATCTGGCTGCACTTCAGAACGTTTCTGGTGTTTTGTCTGGTGTAGATGTCAGGTTTGCTTTTCTGATGGCTCCTTGATCTGCCTTGAGATTGGGGTTGAGGGTGGGGGGTTCCATCTCCAGTGAAATAATTTTTGAATCTACCAGCATTAACCATCACCATTTCTTTGGCACGGTACACTGTTTATGCACTGGCTTTAGCCCAAAGAGGTGATATTCATTGTATTAAAAGAGTTTTGCAGTAGATTCTTTATATTTTCTCAAGCCCTCGAAAGCTGATTTAATGTTTGCACAGTCATCATTTTGCAGAATAAGGCCAAATTCTGAAGGGGCACAGATTAACATAACTCTGGTGCTTTCAGCATTGTATTAGAATTAATAAAGCTAACTTGATAGGTGACTAGTTCCCCTTCTATGCAATTAGCACAATGACTTTTTAATTTGAGTATCACAGCCCATCCACATGAAATAATATTGATGACTGTCTCCTACTTGGAAATTGCCTAAACCTCTCCTAAACTGCCGAAGTTTTCCCTTTGCTTTCCTCCAGCCTTGTATCCCACTAGAAACATGCTTGTGCAGTGTCTTTTCACCAAAGATGGAGGTCTCCATTATTCTACTTCCAGGACCCCTGTCTGACTCTGATATCTGATATCTTGATTTGCTGGTTAATGTTTAAAGAGAGGAGTGCAAGTGTTATGTTCATGATGCAGATATTCAGGTCTCAGAAAACACCAACCAAAGTGAATTGGCAAATAACAGAAAGGGGGTTACAGTAAGCGCTAAGTACTTTTTTCCATTTAACACCTTTCTGTCACCAGGAGTGGATTATAGGAAGGAGTGTGATTTCCTAGCTCAGGGAGTTACCTTGTTTCTGAAGCAGCTTCTGAAGGCCAGCAGAGACAATGTGTTGAGGACCAAAACTCCAGAATTTCCCATTATGCTATTGCGTTATGGTAAAACCAGAGCCAGCATAGCGTGACTGACTTGCTAAGCCGAAGGTGTAGCGTGCCAGGACACTTGCCAAGTTTTTAGACTATGTCTTTGTTGTCTTTCAGGATGTAGACTGCCAAGATATGTGGTTTTGGCTCAGTGGAAGCACTTTTTGTTTCAGTATGTCAACATAGCAGGCTGGTAGATCAAAACATATTATTACTAAGTTCCGACATGCATGGGATACTGGCAAAGAAAGAGGTTTCTTTATCTCTTCAACAACCAGGCATTACAGGATGTATTCCTGTCTACGATGATTGGTTTTGATTCATTACAGGTTTGGGAACACTCAAATGGTTGCCACATTATATCTCAAGCTAAGGTCATGGGCAGAGGAGAAAGCTGTTCTTGTCACTAGTGATTAGATTTGTGAGGAGATTGAGGATATTGACTGCAGGTGTTCAGGTATGAAACTTGCAGAAATTTGGGCTCTACATAATCCAATGATTATTCATTCACCATGCACTGTTCACTTGCTCCCAGGACTGAGAGGCATCTGTGTGCTGCAGAGTTTCTGGTTTGGTTATGTCTTTTTGTTGCCTTCCTTTGTCTACCAGTGATGGCACTATCACCAAAACCTCTCATGTTTCTGTGTTAGTTCTTTGTGTACTGCATCCTCTATGCTGATATTGTATTCAGCAGAAGCGAAGGGAGCCTTCACCACTTGCCAATTCTGAAATTGTAGGATATGGTACATGCTGTTCAGCTCCATCTCCAGCTGTGTTTCATTTTCTTCCTTGGACCTGTAAAATATAGCAGGTGGAAGTGACTAAGTTGGCTAAAAGTCAGTGATCACCTTGGTCCTATAGGTGAGAATGGTAGGCCTGCCTACTCTGTCCTGTGGGGCTGATCACCCCTAGGCCACTACAGACACATAGCAGGGACATCCATGAGGTGGGTCCACTCAAGTACAGTGGGAACCTGCCGACCCCACAGCACTCACGTTGTACACTGTTTTCTGCTGAGGATTTTCAACTTAAGACAAGATTCCAAGATTCAATTGAAAGGGGGGAAAATGTTTTGGGTAAAAGAAGCCTACGCTTAAGAAATCAGAGGTGGACTTAGGCTCTGGGGGATTGACTCTGCTCCTGCTTCAGTCAATACCTAAAAGGCAGTGGCCAAACAGTTATCCACTGACTTGGCTGGCCTGAAGGGATCACAAAGCATTTATGGGAATTACCAGCTCCCCGGGGATTTTGGTAAAATTTATTTCATGGGAACGAGTCACAAGAAAAGATGGGCTGGAATTCACCAGTGATATGAAAGAAACACAAACTGCTGGCTGACTGAAGACACATTGCAGATGACATAAAAACCAGAGGAACTGGAATTAACATCTAAGGGATGCCACAGAGAAAAAGTGAATTGTGGCTCCTTCGGTGTGATGGGAGAAATCAGGTCACAGAGAAGCATGGACCAAGGGGTCCATATCACTTCTGTGGGTGCTCAGGAGATTTGTACTGCATGGTGTCCATGTCAGGGGTGTGTGTGCCTGAGGAGATGCCCATAGAGGCTACAGGCTGCTGAGCACCCCAGCTCCAGGAGTGCAGGATAGGACAGGAGAGCAAAGCTGTGGCAGCTCCCCTTGCCATCAGTGTCTGACCCCGGGCTGGGGCTGGCTGCAAAAAAGCTGGGGAGACAACAATTGTTTGGGAAACAAATGAGAGGCTGATATGCACAGTTCATTTAACGAATTGTGGAGAAAATGAAGATGTAATTCAACTTCAATCTGAGTGTGTATGTGAAGGGGAGTGGAGGATACCTGAAACTATGGGGCTCTTTAATCTCACAGATAAATGCAGAACAAGATTTAGTTTCTCAAAGCTGAAGTCAGCCAAGTTTAGCACTGGCTGCAATTAGCTGCTGAAATGGCAGGAGGTGAGAAAGTCTCCAGCACTTGGAGTCCCCTTGGCAATGATAGATGTTTCTGCCAGGATCAGAACCTTCCTTGGTCACAGATGGAAACAGTAGATCTCTGCTGCTGACCAAGAGTCCACAGCTCATGTTGTACAAGAAAGCCTCTAGGTCTTGTATCTGTATTTGTGACTGATGTTTGAAGCCAGGATCAAGTCCACTGGTCAGTACTGATTGGGACACTGCAGTCACAACTGGCAGTTATTATGAGAATCATCTTCATCACTGTCCCTATTGCTACTATCATTATGGTATGTACAACTGTAGGCACACTCAAATAGGCAAATAGAGCCACAGTGTTCCCTGACACAAAGAAAATTTATTTGCCTATTAGCTAATAAAATGCATAAAATAAATTGCCTAGTGATCTTCCCAACCTTTTCTCTTTTTCCATTAAACCCTTATGGATCTTAGGGACCACAATAGTTTACTATTGAAAAAAACAACACTGTGTCAGAAAACCTGATCTTTATTTCCCTTTTTTACTGAATAGTGGGAAACCTAATCTGCACTGCCCCACTGGGTGTGCTTGGCTGTTCCTCAAACTAAAACAAGACTTGGAAGATTAAAGTGGAGCTTGGCTCAAGATCAGGTGAATCAGGACAATTATAATGCCACAAAATGGCCTGCAGGATGGCCTTCTCTTCCGTAATTATACAGGATTTTATTCTGTACAGGCAAAGGAAGTAATTTAATTTATCTGTTCTAATTAAATACGTGATATGAGGAAACGGTGATATGTCTGTTTAAAATATGCTTCACGTTCCTTTGGTGAGAAAGTAAATGGGGTGACTGCAGCTACTGTGCTCTAATATGGCTGTAACTTTCCTGTTAATGCTCACTCTTTTAAATGTCATTTATGTACCAAATGCTAATGAGAGATTTGGGCTGATGTATAGGATGAAACTTCGTGCAAAGAACTGGACTTAGAATATGGGTATTTTCCCCCATGTTTTTATACTATGCAAATTTGTTTTGCAACCTCTTGCAAGTCCCTAGGGGCAAAGCCTCATGTCCACAGAAATGAAATGTGGTTATCGCAGTTATCACAGAACCTGGACCAGCAAAGATATTTGGGAAAATTAATTCCCGTAGAATGTAATGGAAGCCAGGTTTGGCCCACATGTGACTGTGGTCTCACTTAGCTGGAAAACAGTAATGCTTCCTTAGAAGGAGTATTTGAAGGCTGAGAGTCAGTATTTTCTTTTTCATCTATGGATAAATGACTGACCATACGAGTCCTGTGTCTGGTTTCAAAAGCCAAGGCCAGCCCTGAGCTGTTGCAAGATGTTAATGGGAAGAACTGGAGAGCGGGTGGATTGTGATGAGTGATGGAAAAGGGCTTAGGAAGTCAAAGTATCAAATACAGATCAAACATCAAACAAGAAAATTAATCGAGTTCTCCTGTTGTGCCTGTTTTACCTGGGACTAAGACAAGTTGAAGCATTGTTTGGGGCCATTCATTGAAAGAATATCAGCCTTTTAAGACCGCTAAGAATGGGTCATCTCAACACAACACTGGATGTTTTGCAGATGCTTTCCCATATTTTTACATCCTTTTTGAAAAGGACTGAAATTCTTAAAACCTGCCCTATCAGTGAAGAGGATGAATAATCTTGAAGAAAAAAATGGTTTTGTCCTCTTGGTGCTTGTTTGCCATAAACTGGCACAGTTATTTCTTTACATTTCATTGGTTTGTAATCGTGAGATTTGCAGTAGGACTTGATGTTCCCACTGTTTAGGGATGAGAAAATAGACTGTAAATCAGACTACAGATTTTGCTGAGGATTAGAACTAGGCTTTGGGGTAGGAAAGAGAGACTGCAAAAGCTTTGGTCCTGCTGACAGTGGTATCACGCCCAGGGAGCCGTCCCCAGCTCAAAGCCTGTCCTGGGAACTTAAAATTAAGATAAAAGAGAAAGGGTGTTACTTGTACCATCCAGGAAGGCTTTGGCAACATTATCCTGGAAAGCTACCAAGGGAAAGTGGTATTTCTGGGAGAAACTAACGGCTTACTCAGCTCCTGCAGCCGGTGGTGCTAATGACTCGGAGAGCAGGGCGCCCCGTTTATGTAGCCAAATGCTTTCTGCTGACTGTGAGCATTGGGTTTGCCAGGGCAGAGCCCAGCCCAAGCTGTGCCGACAAGCCAGGAGAGGGGTGAGGTGAACACCCGTCACTGACTTTCAGGTAGAGGCTGCAGAAGCTGCCAGAGTGAAACCCCTGGGTGGGTGCCTTCTGGCTGCAGGGCAATGCTGCCAACCGGCAAGCGTGAAGTGGTTCATTCCCCAGTGTCACCTGAGAGGAGCACCAACTCCTCCCAGTGCCCTTCATGCCTCTGCTGCCCTGGGATGAAAGGTAAGGTACCTGTCTCAAGCTGCACCCTGTGCCCTGAGGTGACTATATACAAAATTTATCTACCACTTTCCATGAACTGTGAAGTGCTTGGGAGCTCAGCAGCACCTTGCCTGATCCCCTGGACCACCAGTGATGTGCCTTCAGGCTTCAATAGCCTTTTTATTTTGATATACAAATATGTGGCTATGGTTATGATGAGGGCTGGTAGCAAGAAGAAGATGTTTTCTGCTCTCCTCCTTGGGTTTGGGAGAGTTGTGGCTGTGGGTGATGTGGGTGCCACCATTCCCTCAGCACAGCAGCCCCTGCCACCAATGCCACTGGGATGGTGGCAGTCTTAGGATGGCAGCACATCATCTGGCTCAGCATCAGCATCCTGAAGTAAGTCCTTCACCCTCAGCTTGGGCTGAAGATGGCAGCAGTGTTTGTGAGGGAGAGTGGGAGAGGAGACAGTGAAGGAAGGAAGGAAAGAACATGAGGAAAGGGAGAGGAAAGATGAGGTTGGGTGAGAGGCAAAAGCAGGTTGATTATGAGAAGAGCAGAGATAGGATAAAAATACAAGAGGAGAGCAGGGAAGAGGGAGAGATGAGACTGCAGAGATGATTTACAAAGCTAAAAGAGAGGGGAGTTGCCCCATCCCTGTGCCAGGGCTTAGGGGAAGGGGGACAGCTGGCCAGGTGTGTTCATGGCCACACCTGCACTGCTGCAATGCTATGACCAAGACATGAAAGAATTCCTGAAATGCTTCAGTGGCTTCCCTGCAAAAGCAAAACCCAAATGCTGCCATTTATTTTACACAGTCACTGGTGCTGTACACACAATGTGCTTTTGAGAGGGGTCTGCCCTTTGGTGTTTAAATATCTGCTGCTGATGTTGCTCGCGCTGTTCTCAGGACAACCAAGTGCACAACAGCACATCAGGACATTTTTGCTCAGTTCCCACCCATCCTGCAAATTTTCCCCAAGTAAATTCTTCCCAGAGACCCTGCCTCCTGAAGTGAGTTGCTAGTGAAAACCCAGGTGACAGGGAACACAAAACACAGGATATTTTCAGTCTTTGAAGTGGCTAGCTCGACAGCACCTACCTGTGTGCTGTGCACTGCCTTCTGCACACACCGCAACCCCCTTCAAACACTCAGCTTCTACATCCATGCCCTGCGCCGCCAGCTGCTCCGTAGCCCTCTTCTCCTTCCTGAAGTCAGTGTGTGCTGTAAAGGCACTTCTCTAATGGCTGTCCCCTGTCGCTGCAGGAGTATTGCCTCCACTATGGAAAATCCAGTGTTGCTTCCTCTGGCTGGGGAGATATTTGATGCTTGTGTATGAAATCTGGGTGTCAAGAAGAGGAAAGCCAAGCCTTGGTCCAGGTCCAGCCCAGCAGGTCCCATGTTGCAAGTGCTGACATGGTTTTTGTCTCAAGAGCTTGCTTAATTCCTCCATCCCTCAGCTTCCACCTGAGAAACTCACCCCTTCATGCTTCAGGCTTCATGGGGAGAGGCAGCTGCCTGTTATGTGCTCTCAGTGGGATGGATGACACACAAGGGTGAGCTGATGTCTGCTCGATGCTCACCTCCCAAATAGAGTCAGAAGATGTGGTATAAGGTGAACTTTCAGAACATAAAAGAGTGTATTCAAATGAAGACACTAGTTGCCATCAGATAAGGAAGAGTTTTATACCCACTGTGAGATAGTCCATGAGGTGCTGGGGCATGAGATATGTACTGTGCAACATCTGCAAAAGAGCAGTGACAGGAATCTGAAGAGCTCCTCTGTGTGTTGAGCAAAACTCCCTGGAAGCAGAGATAGTTCTCACAGTTACGTGCTAGTGACATGGTGGCTGGGACTCTGTCTTACAGTCCAGGTCCAACATGGGAGCATGGAAATAGCATTCTCATTCCTCTGCCCCAGGGCAGAGGGAGCTGCAGCACAGAGCTCTCCCACGTACAAAGGTAGCAGTCAGATGTAGCAGAAGGGCTCCAGTGGACTCCAAGGGACTTTGTAGCTTAGGAGGCTTCCTTGTCACCTTTCTCCCCAGTTTCAGCTCCTCTCACTGACACCAGCAAGGCCTCACTCCTTCCCTCTAATCTGATAGTTGATCCGGACCAGTCGCTTGCTTTCCTAGGCTTCCCGCTCTCTCCCAGGCACCGTGGCGTCCCCTTGCCGGTGGCTGTGGCTGTGTGCACCCAAGCAGGGCACAGCTCGGTGGCACTCGCGCATGACTCTGGGCAGTGCCCAGTCCTGGCCACTCGCTGCTTCCTCCTTGCTCTTCCAGCTGTGCTGCATCTGTCCTGCTGGGTCTGTAAAATGTCCTGCCTAATCACCTACCTTGCCTTGTATATACTCAAACAAGTTCTCATATATGTTTATACATATATTCATGGGATATACCAAATACTCTTCTGAACTCTGGACTTATTGTAGGAAACCTTTTCTCCTCTCCCACTGAGCTTACCCCTGTCTCCCAGAGTATGGCTCCATTGCCTGCCCCTGCTAACAACGTAAAATGTAAAGGCTACTTCATTAGCTCACCGAATGCAGACCCAGGTAACTTGCTAGGGAGATTCATAGCATTGCTGCTAGCACTCACATCTGCTTTTAATTACACTTCAGTAAATCCAAACCACTCCTTCCAATATCTACTTTTCTCTCTAGTAATTGTGCTTCTGACATCACACCTTCTTGTGTCACCTATAGGATGCAAGTTGGCCGTGCCCTTGGTTTTTTTCTTTCACTGCCCTGCAGTCCATGCCTTTTTTGCCTCCATCATGCTAAGCAGAGCAGGCAGGAAACATGATGTGTGTTTTGCCATCCTTAGGAGCTTTGGTCAGCTCAGCGCTGCTGTGATCTTGGGAGCATGAGCAGAGTGTTTGAGCATGTCTGGGAACAGGCTGACACTCACAAACCTGGGGTTTTATTGCCCCACAAGGCTTGTAGGGAAGAGTAAAAGGAGTTCAAATTTACAGCTACATATTTTACTTCAAAGTGATTTTTAACAATAACATTATTAACTACATAACGGACACACTCGGGCACGGCAGTAGATTGTCATTACTGCTCCCTGCTGGGGACTACCCAGTAAGTGCCACGAAAACGTGCTGCTTGGAAGAGTTACCCTGCTCCTAGTTTTTAAGTTTAACTCAGTGGCACGATCCTTCTGTGAGAAGCAGCTCTTGACACAGAAAAAAAGACCTCTTTGAGAAGTCAGCAGCCTCACAAAGCCAAAGAGTTTCAACAAAAGCCAATTTTCATACAGCCAGTTGTAAAAATAAATTATTATGTTCCATTATTGAATTGATCCATATATATGTATACATGGGGATGGATGCATATATACATATATATGTGTATGCACACCTTGCACATGCCACTGTTTGAATGTTTGTGTTTGGTTCATGTTTTGAGCTAAGGAGCTGTTTCAGACATCTCCCACCTCCTGCTCATCCTTCTTTCTTCATTACATATAATGAGCATTTGTTGGTGTCTGACGGCATCTAGTTCAAATGTGTAGCGAGATCAAACCCAGGGGAACATAAATGGAGCCATAAGGCACTCTATAAAATAGCCTACATCTTTCATGAACTGGAATGGATGTTTGTCAGTAATGAGGCACTGCAATTAAATGAAATAAGCCTTGGCAGTAGCTCTGCCATATCTGCCTGTACAATGCTCCCTCAGCAGCAAGACTCCCATGGGAAATTAAATACCTGGTCTGGGCATTAGCCAGCCTTATTTTCTGGGTGCCTGCAGCAAAGGAGCCCTCAGCCCTGCCACCATGACAAAGCCCCCATGGGGGGAAGGTCTTGGGCTTCCCTGAAATTTGGGTGCAGGCTCAGGAGCAGGCGCTGTCAGAGTTCCTGCAGCCTGCAACCATGAGGGGCAGGGAGATGCAGGAGAGACCTGGGCTCTTCCCCTGTGTTGGCTCCCCTCCCTGGGCTCTTTCCCCTGCAGCAGACCTAAGCATGGGTATAATGAAATAATAGCAATAATCGTAACAGTCATCATCATCAAAGTGGTTAAATATAGTACTGCCTTCCTTGGATAAAAAGGTCCAAATGCAGGTTGCCCTTTCCCAGGACATCACTCAGTCTAACTCCTCAAGCGGGTACGATGATCTTTCATTATCCTTACAGTGACCTTTCCTATTATTGGTAAAGTCACGCAAGGCTGAGGAGTAGAAGGAGCACCCTGGTGATACTGCTGGGACAAAAACCCTTCCCTTTGGTGAAATAGGCATTTTGGGGGGTCTCAGTGCTTCTCAAGGAGTTTTTTGATTGATGGTCACTGTTGTCCCATAAAAATGTTACATGGGTGAAAGAGAGGAACCACTTTGCCAGCTGTGTCCTCCTATGTCATTCACAGTCTATAGTCTAGGAACTACTCATTTGCTTTTTGATGTCTTAGCATAGTTTTTCTTAAATTCTTTACTGTGCTAGAGAAAAGAGACTAGAAATATGTGATGACTGGCTTCTAAATTCTTTGTCTGGGCAAGAAAAATGACAGCACAATTGTCTTCAGAGCAAATGAAACAGGTTGGTTTGATACCTCTTGCTTTTTAAAGTTAGTCAAATTCAGAATTTTCTTTGTAAAGCACATTTTCTATCCTGTTTCCCAGGTGTAATCAGCATTCTCAAATCATTTCCAAACTGTAAGACATGAAATTACATTTTTTATTAAAAAGACATGTAAAAAACTTTTGCTCAGATTTAAAGTGATGCAATACTTCAATAATTTATAAGACAAAAACTACTAAACTACTAAATACTAAAACTAAAACTACAGTTTGTGCTATTAAATATGATGGCAAGGTGGCAACAAAGTATTGCGCTCCAATGTAATTAAGTTCTCTCAGCTTTCCTATGAAACGTAGCTGCTTCAAAGTGTATTCTCAGAAAATGCTAACTTCTCCAAGCTGAGGAAATCACACCAGAGGATAACAGTCTCTGCATTATCCTCACTTTCATGTAATTAGAGATTTCAGAGATGTTTTTCCTAGGTCTTTTCAGTATCTGTCAGTAATATCAAGAAAAGTCAAGAAAGAGGAGTGGGAATAGGGAGTTCAGTAATCAGAATCTCAGCTAGAAAGTAAGGCAGATGGAAAAAAGAATAATGAAAAATAGTAAGGGAAATTAAGGTCCTTTCACCTCAAGTTAAAGTAAAAATCAGAATATTACTTCGAGTTCGAAGAGGATGTGTATGCAAGACGAAATACTACAGATACATACAGCTAAGTATGGTTTAGAGATCAGTTCAATGTCTTTTCCTAAAAGAACAGCGACATGAAAGTATTTGAAAATATTCATTTAATCATGACAGGGCTTATGTATAAGAAATACCAAAATGGATCTTAGTTTGGTAAGGACCCCTGAGAATGGCATTAACAAAGAGAATTAGTAAAATCCCAGGTACTTTCATAATAAAAATAAGCCTTACTGAGAGCTGCAATAGTCTCTGTGTGTAAGAGGCCTGTGTCCTCTCACTGGTATTGACAGCTGTTGGGAAAGGGGAGAGGACTGAGTGCACTGTCTGTGCTTCTGGTTTGCGATGGAAATTCCTGCAGTGCCAGGGTAGAAGTCAAAAATACCCAATCAGTTGTGCGTCCCATCTTGGGATGTGGAGCTCAAGCCGCCTTCCTCCTGGTGTGGGTGAGGGACATAAGAAACAGAGTGCTCTCTTCAGCTTGGTGAGAGCCAAGTCTGAAGGATCTTTTTTAGCAGCTACTAATTAATATAGTTACCTAGCTAACTAATGAGTTAGCTACCTAATATGCCCTGTTGCTCCTCTCCAGATAAAAATGTTTGGGCTTTGTCACCAGTGGAACTAGCTATTTTGTCCTGGTCTAAAGACCATCAACAAGTGAAAACATATGCAACGTGGGCAATAGGTGATCAGAGTCCCAAAATAAAGCAGGAGCTGCTTCATCTGTGACCTGAGGTATGGAGGGGTAGTACTGCTAGCTGCCATGAGTGCTGATGCAGTCTCTGGGCACACTGAATTCGCTAAATGAAACTATTCTGCTGCTCGTTTGTGCAGCTTCTCTCACCACAATTACCTGCTGTTTCAATATATTGCTGTACAACTTTTGTCCTTAAATATAACAAATTTGTGGCGGTAGGTTAATGGTTGGACTGGATGATCTTAGGGGTCATTTCCAGCCTTAAAAATTCTATGATTCTATGATTCTAAATAGTGTGTTGGCTACAGTGCAATGGGTTATTTAAAGGAGTGCGCAGCGTTGCTGATAAAGGGGGAATTCCAAATACAGGAAAAATCATTTAGGATTGCTTTGTGGTCAAACAGGCAAGGGCAAAATGTTAATGATATAAAATTATGATTTATAACATTAAAATGTTATAAACTGAAATATAAAATATTTAATATATGTTAATTATATAAAATGTTGAAAAATATTGTTAATGGTATAAAATTATCATTTTATTTAAAAACAGTTTAGGTTTTCTGTTTAAATCAATGTCATTATTAAAAAAGTATCTGCTTGTGGCTGGATCTGTTTAGCTGAGTTGGATGATACAACTTCAACATGTGAGAATGAGACATTTATTTTAAACTTTTAAAACATGAGTTACGCTTAGATCCAGGATAAGGAAATTATTTTTGTACCTTCGCAGAAGGTATTCGTCAGACTAAGGTGTACTGTCACTAGTAGGGTCAGTTAATCACTTAAGAGCTATTATTTTATAAATGACTGATTTTTGCCTTATGCATTTTGTTTACCTGGGACTCCTGCCCCTTTGGGTAGAGACCATATCTCATTAGGTCCAGGTATAATCAGATGTGCATATATCTTCATTTTATTTCTGATGTAAAAGCCAGTATTGCCTGACAGCTTCTGTAAACAACTGTCTTTGCACCTATGCTATCATGGCACACTGGTTTCATATAATATTTTGTGCAATCCTGTTCATACAGAATTCAGCTTCATTTGTTCATAAACATTCAGAGTTCTCCTTTGGGTCTTTCTGTGGGGATTGCAACTGCCTAAGCCCTCTCCCCAAACTGGGTTTCCTTCACATAAGTAACATTTACCTTCAAAATTATGCTGGTTGGCTGTATAATTTAAATTTAGTCATATGATCTGAGACATTCTTCATTCAGTTTTAAATGTTATATAAACCAGTTGAAGGTGGCAATAAACTCAATTAACTAGGCTGATATAAACCTTTTTTAAATCAAATTAAGTGCATTTCTGCAGTGGTTAGCATCTATTTCATTAGTTGTGATTAAAAACTGCTTGGGAGTTAAATTGGTATGACTTTGAATATAGATAAAGACAAGGGAAGACAGAACTGGCAGCTGAGACTGAACCAGACTGGAAAGTTTGGAGTCCTTCTTTGTACCCAGAACACCAGAGCTTTGTTTGTTTTAATTAAAACTGGGATCCTGCAGAATGTGATGGATGTTGTTCAGAAAAGCTGCCCCCTTGTTTCTGATAATTGGATTTTTCTAGCCCAGATTAATATCCTGCCGTGCCATTTCGCTGGGTCTGAGAGGATTCCTCCAAATAATTAAAAAACAAGTTCTGAAGACTGTAACTACCTCATTAAGATAAACTTCCTACAACAACTTAGGTTCATATAAGGAGTTCCTTTCTTTTTTTTTTTTTTCTGGAAAGAGGCCACAGTTTGTTTAGCCTGGCAGTGGCAAGGAACTGATTTTTGTATGTGCAGAAGCAGCTTTTTAAGCTGCTGAATCACTGTGTGCCATGTAGCACAGCACTGGACCCGTAAGCTTTGACAGCCATCCGTGGAACCTTATTTTGAGATGGTTACAGCAACCAAATAATGAAAAACAGAGTATACGTGAAAGTGGAAATATTTCCAGAGAGCTTCTGCCATGTAGCATCACACCAGAGGCTGACAAACACACATTCCATACTCAATGCTAGAATAATAGCTATTTTGTTGCTTCATCAACATGCTATAATATCTATTTGTTGTTTATGTTTAATATATTATGTAGCAATATATCTAGTGCTGTTCATAAAGATGAATGATTGCTTACTCTATATTCTACTGGTATTATAAAGACAGATCTAATTCACAAGTGTCTTTTTTTAATTAGTTTCTGCATATCTTTTTCCCAAAGAGTCAATACAGAAAACTTTGGATAGAATTTAGCCCTAAGAAATATGCAACCTATGAAAGCTGTCTATTCTAGCTAGGAAGAAGCTGTTGGAAAACCTCCATGGAAAACATATTTTGAGGGGAATGGGATGAGCAGAAAGGACTATGTGAGTGTTTAAAATAGATAAGAAGATGACTGGAGCTGTATCAATGAACAGGGCCAGGAGCCCATCTGCAGTTGCATGTGCTGGCGCTTATCACATAGGCAAGTCGCCGAGGCTCTGCTTAAATAGGGTACTAAGGTACAAACCTAACTTTAAACCTGAGAACAGGCTGATGGCACTGGTACATGTTGAAATCTTTGTAGGCTTCAGGGGCTGCCCTTGCTTTGTCAGAGACAGTTTTAGACTGAAACTTGTCCTGAGCATAGCTTTTCTCGGAACTTTCTCCCAGGGTGAATTTAACATCAAAAGCTGTAAAATTCAGTAATGTGACTAAATGTCAGAGAGATAAAACTCTTGTTTTCACTTACAAAATTATTTCCTTTAAAGCTCTTATTAAAATCTCATTTCTGGCTCCGATCACCGGCAGTGCTTTGTATACTAAACATGGCAACTGCCACAAACATGAGGAGAGCAGGTATGATGTCCGTAACTCAGTAAGTACTGGCTGAAGGCAGAGGAATGGAGGACAAGACTTCATTCTCAACTAGGCATGTGAATTGCAGCTTTGTAGCAAGGTAGGGGTGAGATGTTTCTCTCTGTATGACTTACCTTGGCTATTCAGGCCATGTGATTCTATAGACTATTTAAAATAACTGTTATGGAGTTATTTAAATATCACATGCTGGGTTAACTAGGCAGTTCCGACAGGTATATTTGAAAACACTTTCCTCCAGTTGTGCTTGAAAGATGGGATGTGCCAGGCAGCCCAGTGATTGTATCTGAAATACCTGCACATTTTGCCTGGTTTCCTGAGGTATTTGCCTGCAAGGTGTAAAAAGCCTCATATTTGCTAAATGAGACGTGAAAGCAAATATCAATTTTATCTTAATTCTGGGGACATTTACTCTTGGCATTTTGTGGGGGAGGGGGGAGTGCAGGGAGAATATTGCATAAGAACTCCTGTCTGGGGACAGCTCAGAAGCTCAGATTCAGTCTAGTGTGTTGTCTGCAGGGCTGGCAAGTGGTAGATGACAGGGGAGGATAGGAAGTGAGCCGTTTCTAGGCTGCTCCTTTCCCAAGTAAGCACTTTTGGCTCATGCCTAAAGGCGAGGTAGAGATTTCCAGAGGCATAAACTGTATCCAGGCCTTCTGTTCAGCATATTGTTTTGAATATATCCTCCACAAATCTTTCTGATTAACTCTTTCTGAAGCCATTTGTACTTTGGCAGTCATAACAACCCCTGGGAATTAATTCTACATTTAACATGTAGGGTGTCCCAAGAAAAGACCTGAGTGTATACCTGTTTCCTGATATTGATGTGATTCCCACCCACCTTGTGCTCACCTGCAGAGATCCTGGGGCATCACTGCCCAGGATTTCTCCATTTTCCTCCCAGCAACATTCAGGTTAAAGCACTCGTTTCTCTACATACCACCTTTGTTTTCTGCATGCCAGACTGCTGCATGCTGACAAATACCTGCCAGGAGCTATGGGTTTTGTCTTGGGAAATTCCAGGTAAACATGATCCCTCAACCTCTTGAAGGTAACAGCTGCTACTTTTGCTCAAAGGGAATTCCCACTGACTTTGATCTGTAGAGAGGACATCACCCCAGGTTGGTTTCACTACAGTGAGGTAACAGGCATTAGCTGAAATGTTTGTCAAGGACGCGTGATAGCAGTTAATTCAGAAGCAACAGGCCAGACTTTTCCACTGCTACCTTAGTCATATATGCTTTTGCTCTTAATGG
Organism: Heliornis fulica; assembly: GCA_013399135.1. Taxonomy (NCBI): domain Eukaryota; kingdom Metazoa; phylum Chordata; class Aves; order Gruiformes; family Heliornithidae; genus Heliornis; species Heliornis fulica. The sequence goes on along the minus strand of VXBZ01008879.1, from coordinate 272,853 downwards.
AATTCTCTATCCACTCTAAGTGGATAGAACAGGGATGTGGTGGGTTGACCCTGGCTGGAGGCCAGGTGCCACCCAAAGCTGCTCCACCACTCCACTCCTCAGCTGGACAGGGGAGGAAAAAATATAACAAAAGTTTTATGGGTTGAGATACAGGCAGGGGGAGATACTCACCGATTGCCATCACGGGCAAAACAGACTCTACTTGGGAAAATCCATAGATTTATTGCCAATCAAATCAGAGTTGGATAATGAGAAATAAACTCAAATCTTTAACCCCTTCCACCCATCCCTCCCTTCTTCCTGGGCTCAACTTGACTCCCAATTTCTCTACATCCTTCCAGTCAGTGGCACGGTGGGACAGGGAATGGAGGTTGTGGTCAGAAACAATCACACATTGTTTCTGCTTGCTCCTTCTTCTTCAGAGGGAGGACACCTCACACTCCCCCAGTGTGGGGTCTGCTCCAGTGGGAGACAGCCCTTCATGAACTTCTCCAACGTGAGTCCTTTCCATGGGCCATAGCTCTTCACAAACTGTTCCAGCATTGGTCCCCAATGGAGTCACAAGTCCTGCCAGTAAACCTGCTTCAGCATGGGCTTCCCACAGCATCACAGACTCCTTTGGGTACATCGGTCTGTTCTCGTGTGGGGTCTTCCATGGGCTGCAGGTGGATCTCTGCGCTACCACCACTGCTGATGGGCTTGGCCTTGGCCAGTGGCAGTTCATGGAGCTGGCTGGCATTGGATCTATTGGACTGGGGGGAAGCATATGGCAGCCAGCCCTGTAGCCACCCCCAATATCAAAACCTGGCCACAAAAATCCATTACAAGGGCAATGGACAATTATTTCTCTAGTATGACCTGTGGAAATCTGCAGGCATGTTGGATTTTGGCCTTTTTACTTTTTAAATTTGCTATCCTCAGTGCATAGATAAGCAATGAAGCTTTTAGTATGTCTGCTTTCTCTCTGTATAATGAAGAAATATTATTTAAAACACAACAATTATTAGTTCTGCTTACTTTGGGCATGTTGCACTGGCCAGTCTCCTAGGCTTATTATATAATACACTCAGCACTGTAGAAACTTGTAGTAAGGCTGCTCGTCCATAAGACCTTAACAAATCCATCCAGAAAAGGGGATAAAACAGGAGGGAGGAGCTGGGTGTGCAGGACAAGGAAAAGGAGGGTAGCCAATAAAGGATGAGGCACGTCATTCCTAGTCCGTGTAATGGCACAGCCTTTTGCAATCTCAGTGGCCAAGGCTGCATTGACCATTTACACTGATTCTTCCAAACTTTTAGCATCAAGTATTGGTGTTTATTTAGGGGGTTTGGGGATGGTTGTTTTTTGTTTTTTTTTTTTTTTAGTAGAATTAACATATAGCGTTGATATTTTGTGTTACTGTGGCCTGAGTAAGGCACTCAAGTCCTTTACAATCTTTGCATTTCCTACTCTGTGTGTGTGTATTGAACAGGCATGCACCTAAGAAATGCACCATTCTACCTTCTGAGCATCAAAAAAAAGATCTTGGGTTTTGTTTTAAGGGCATTTTCCCCATGCAAATATCTGATAATGTTACTTAACATGGAGAGGTGTCCTCTAACACTAGATCTAATGACAAAACCCAAAAGTGTTCTAGGTGCTTTCAGGAGAACATGCGCAGTCAGGGCAGATGTGGTGTTTTTTTGAGTGCGTACCCTAAGTCACAATTGCTTGTCCACAATTGTGGGTCCCTGCAGTGATACTTCTCCTGCACAGCCATGCTCTCAAGTGAGAAAAGCTACTGGGTGCAAGCGAATGCTTTGAACCGCTCCAGCCCTGCACTGTTTATTCTCAACATGTGGACAAACCCTGTCTGTTGCCCTTAGAGAGCAAGAGGTGGCCTTCAGAGGCCTCTGATGACTTCAGAGGAGGCTTTGCCTCAGGTTCAGTGGCCAAGGCCACTGCCCAAGGGCAGATATACCTGGTTGCAAGTCCCATCTCCCCCCCATGCTTGCTCTGTGACAATCAGCCAGTCACTCATTTCTCGAGTCTCATTCCCTCTCTGCTAAGACAGAGACAGCGGTATTTATGTACCTCACAGTGGGAGCACCCTTTATCTCCCTGGGCATGTTCTCTTTGTCATCTTATGCATTTCTTAGAGATGAAATATGGAGATTTTTATTTATTTTTCTACTCTGCTTGACTAGAGCAGCTGCAGATCCAGATGGGCTGCTGGGGGATCTGGAAGCTCTGGAGCTTTAGATGGCTCAGCAGCAGCAGCAGTCACAGCACGTATGTTGGGCAGTTGTCCTGCCTACACACCATACACTTGATGAGTGCCAAGTGTACCCCCTATAAGGTGTTCTGTGTGAGTCCTGTACCTTGCAGTACAGGTTTCTGAAATGCAGAAGCCCAGCACAGGTGGAGATCAGTCTTCGTATGCTCTTGGGATCCGTGTAACTACTGGTGTGGAGATACCCTTTGATGGGCTACTGAAGTTGTACAGAGGTCTTGTGGCCTGTGCACTGAAAACTGATCCACAACTGCCACCTGCTGAGCACTGAGGAAAAACTGCAGCAGAAACTGCTCAAGGCTTCCTCATGGGGGTATCTAAACTCATCACCAGGTGCCCAAATTCAAGTAAGAGTAGCCAGTGGGAGATGCTAAACACCACGTCACTGGGTTTGTGAATGCATATCAGCCCATGTTTTCAGGTGCCCGCATAGGAACTCCTGTCGGAGGTGCTGCCTTGAGAACCATGGCTGGACTTGCCAGTCTGTGGATGCAGCCAGGAACTCTACAGAGTGAGAAAAATATGATGTAGTAGCAGGTAACGGCTTATAGTACTCTGTTACATGAGGTCATAGAAATAAAGTGTGCTGCCAGATTACAGAAAGAGGAGCTTCTTGGGAGAATTTTGAAATCATAAAGGTGCCACTGTAGCATCAGGTGAAGGAAAAAAAATCCTTTTCCTTAAACGAATCCAATAACTACATGGTATATATCAAATTCAGCTCAAGCACAGTGCATCAGTACCTGAGAAGGTTGTATTTTGTTTGGGATCATGATGTTATGACAAAGTTGTTGCTGATCCTCCTTGTCCTGCTCTTTTGCCACTGATTCTTGTGTAGTTGCAAAACACACCACAGATCCTCATACTTAAACATTTCGCCACCTACATCAAAACCTCTTCTGAGCAGGGCTATTTTGACATATGTGTTTACAATTCCTAGTAAAATAGGATCTCATGATAATTTATGATGCCTGAAGGGTAGTGTGAAGTGAAATGACTGCTCTGACATTATTTATAGGTACCAGGTAAATTTTATTTCTAAAACAGTGATGGAAAGTGGGAAATAAAAAAGAATAAGGGGAAACCAAACAAACCAACAACAAAATCTGTGCTTGTAGTGACATCTCACAAACCTCTGATCCTCTGATGCCACCTGCTGTGGAAACACTGGAAATGAGAATGAAGTCTCCAGCAGACTACTAATTGTGTTATTCTTGTTATTGATTCCTTTTAAAATATATATTATATAAAAATACAGAAGGGAGTTTGAGAAACTTAGATGAGAAACTCTGAGTATAATAAAGTGGGTGATTTTTAAATAGTAAAATGATAGGAGTTTCTTTTCAAACCTACTCCAGACACTAACTCCTTGTAAACAAGAAACAGTTCTATTTCTCAGTTTTCACAGAATCACAGAGTCACAGAAGTGTAGGAGTTGGATGGGACCTCTGGAGATCATCTAGTCCAACGCCCTGCCAGAGCAGGATCACCTAGAGCAGGCTGCACAGGGCAGCATCTGGTTGCAACCTCACCATCCATTACAACCTCAAAAACTTTATATTTCTTCACTCCTAAATTAGCCACCCCAAAATTATCCTAAAATACATTTGCATCTTTTAATGTGTGAAGGAGAGCTCATTAACAGCACTGTGATTCCTCAAGGACTTCACGTTAGCACTCAGCAATACAGAAAAAAAAGCACCATTTCCTTAATCGCACCTTGTTATAGAACAAGGGCATACAACCCTATATACAGCACTGGCCTTCATAATAGAAACCAGAAATGCAAAACCAGCGAGGCCTGTTTCTGAATATCCTTAAAGTGTTTCACGCCTGCATGAACCTGCTGATACCCGAGCAGGTGTACTGTGGCAATGAAGTGGAGAATCCAGGGCAGGTGCAATTCTTCCTGACAATGTATTAAAAATTATCACACGTTATTCAAAAGCTCTTCTTTGCTCTTCATTCATTGGTGGAAGAATGTAAGCTGCACAGAAAAGTATTAAGTCAACCTAAAAATTGCCAAGTCCTGTAAAATGTTGGGAATGCAAATCCTAATATGGGCTATTAGAAGCCAAAGGGGTTTTTGTCTTTGCATTTATGGACATCTGTTGCTGTTCAACCTGCAGATATGCATAAACCCTGCTGCTCTACAGAAAAAAACAAATGAGAAGTGGCTTGGGGGCACATGGGGCACTGGATACAAAGCAAGAAAGTTGTTAACTAGGCAGATTTATCTCAAAGGAAAATACATCCTGCTTCATTTTGAGATACAGCATAGAAATACAGTGCAAAACTATAAAGACTGCAGCACTAGCAGTTTTTTAAAGACATATAACATTTCACAAAGTAACAGGATAAGGATAACAAATACATCAAAGTAGTGCAGACATCAAATTATTAGGTAACTTTTAAAATACTTTCAGAGGAGAGGGATGGAATCAGAGATGTATTTTTACCCAGCTACGTTTACTGAAAGAAAAATAAACAAGCTGTTTGTGTCATTTATGCATTTTCTTCCTGAACACCAAAAAAAGACTTAGAACATTCAGGACCCTTCTCATTTAAATGTCTGAAACAAAACACAATAGAAGGCATCAACAGTTTGGCAAACAAAGGCTGCGTGTCCATCCACTGCAAGTACATCCACTTCCTGATAAATCCGAACCCCAGTGAGATGGAACAGGCCACAGCAAAGACCACCCAACCAGTAGGACAAAAGAAAATGGTTAAGCCTGGCTTCATTGAACTGATAGTGCACAAGTGCTCTGGTGACAACAGCATGGTAACTTCAAGAATACATGTTGGCCCCATTCCTTAAAAGAATAAAAGAGAAGAATTTACTGAGATTCTTAACACTCACACAGCAGAACTAATAAAATATATATTTGAGTAGTTGATGTATTTTGACACATAACGATTTTGCTTCCAGTTCGACCTTTCTGTTACACTAGCCACTGGCTCGGGAAAATGGTCTTCCCACACCTGGCTGAATGTGGAACCACTGAGCAGCTCAGCAGCGAAACAAGGAAATAAGGATTTGCTCACTTGATGCCCACCAGGCTAAATTTTGACTGGTAAGCAAGATAAGTTGAAACGCTTTCCACTTCATCTTCACACTTTCCAACTTCTTTTCCAGGGAAAGGAGAGTAACTTCCTAGTGTCTCTGAGAAGTACAAAAAGGTTTCCTAAATGATGGATCTAAAGTACAGCTCTCAGATGACCAGTCATAGTCAGATATATTTCTGTACCTTACTGGCCCTCTACTGTGGAGGACATCGCTTTTCCGACACTCTACTTCATTGCATTTTTTTTGCAATATTGGTAGCATAGCAAAATAAACATTTCCAGAGAAAAATACAAAAGAGACTAAACAAAAATGTGCATGAATACATTAAATACTTTAAATAAATTCTATATTAAAATGAAGTAGAAACTACATGTATAGTTTGCCCCATGTTGCCTAGCAATGTTATTTCCAATCTATAAGGGAGTTTGATGTTCTCAGTGTGCCAAACTTGTTCTTCAGTATAGTCGACAGAAAAATTGAGGACAGCCAGTGATGAACAGATTGAACAGGCACTGGGAAACCATTAAAATGATGAATAGCATTTTGTTTTCCTCACAACATTCACTTCTTAAGTCTGCTAATCAACAACACTTATTTTGAAATTTGAAGAGTACCTCAGATTTGGTATTTTAAACTTCCCTTATAAACCTTGATATGTATAAGTGAGTAACAGAAGGTTTTGTTTGGAGGTATGTGTCACTCACCCCTCACCCCACCCCCATTTTAAGGTTGCCTTCTTTGGGGCTCTTTTTTGTTGTTTGGTGTTTTGTTGGTGGGTTGTTTTTTTTTTTTTAAGATTGACGTTTCTACCTATTCTGTGTGATTTGAAGTTTCTTTGAAGGAAAGACCATGTAAACCAAAGACAGCCCAAGCACATGCTTGCAGCACACAGCTGCCAAGGAGCTTGTACGAGATGTATGTACATAACATGACCTTGCTACAAAAGCTGACTCTCTTCCATTACTTTTTATTGTAATCCTCTGCAAACTTTGAGCCACATACTAGACACCTTTGTGATTCAGAAATACAACCAGTGAAATAGATGATGGAGATCAGTTAGCTGAGGGAGGAGAAGTGGAAGGCAGAAGACACTTGCCAGTGATCTTCTAGAAATAAGCATGCAAACTTTACTTAACCTTTGAAGTTCCACTACTGAAAACGGCAACATTTTCCTGTGTTAAATTAGACCCTATGCAAAGTTATCACCTGCTCTTTGGTTAGGTGCTGACTTGAGAAACACACCTTGCACTTCTAAAGGACCGAGATTTCATACATTAGCACCATAAGTTCATTTTGTATTTTTAAAAATGCGCATTTTTTCCCAGCCTTTGAGGGCTGTTCAGCAGAAGACCTTGCAACCTTGTTTCCAGATGGAATAAAATGTCAAAATAAGCTATAGGGAGCAGGCAACGTGATTCTCTGTGTCCAGGTCCCTTGCAACATAGACAGAAAGTTGCAGTTTTTGCTTTAGACACAGCTGACATCATCTCCGCATTGTTATGTCTCTTGTATGTGCACAGAGTGATCTAGAAAGCGAGTTATAATGGAGACAATCCCCCTGCAAGGCTGATAGCAAAAGCTGTGCACAAAAGAACGCTATACGGCTACATACAGCAGAGATACATTGTGTTTCTATTTGTTGCTCAACCTGTCCAAATGATTTCCAGATGATGAGATGACGAGTTCTGTTAGTACAGATTTAAGGCAGGATGTTAAATTTTGTTTAAGTCTTCTAGATAACCTGGGAGTAAAAATCCCTACATTTTAGTGATGAAGTTAAAAGAATTGCTACATATGTGACCAGAAGAAATAGTTGTGATGGGTCAGTGTGCACCAATTCAGTTCAAATTCCTATCACTGAGCTTGTCAAGAAGCTTAAGAGGAAAAGACAAGTAGCACAGGTTCAGGTTAGATGGGGCACAAGAAGCTGTATTTCAGGAAATATGAAAACCTTTAGTTGTTACCTCTTGCATTACAATATTGCACTAATGTAGTGTCCTAATAGCATGTACTTACCTCTTGGATAAAACACTCAAGTCACTTTCTAAGAACTCTAACTTTGTGCTAAGCACTTAAGAAAATTCTGGTGCTGTCACTGGCCAGTTTAATGCCTTATACATACAGAGCTTCCTCAATGAGAACAGAGACCCTGTGCTGATCCATGATATTTCAGCTAGCTGGCACAGCCAAATGCTGGCCATGGAGGCTTTGTCCCCCTTTACTTGGTTTAACACCTTACCCTCAGGTACCCTATAGAGTACCCTTAAGTACCTTACTATAGAGTAGCCTTAAGTACCTTTCCACCTCTCTCCACCTGTCTCCACAGCTCCAGAAGACGGACAATTTGTTCCACTACCCAATGGAAAGCTGCTAGGGGTCAGCTTGCTTTCTGCAGCCAAGAGTGCCATGAGGTGAGCATCCTCCCACTCTCCCCTCTCCCAAGACACACAGAAGTGAGCGTAGCAGTAGCCCAGGTATGGCTTTGTGCACCCATAACCTGATGAAAGGGGTTCCCTGGGTTTGAAATGAACGTATTTATCTATCTTACCTGCTTTGCAGTCTGTTCTTAGGCTGCTGCAGCAGCCAGTGCTGCGACATCAGGAGACATAGACGTATCTGAGCTGGCATTCAGCTTGGCAAGTCAGGTTCAGCTAGCAACGAACTGTAGTTAGGAATTCCATACACATAGTCTGGCCAGGAAAGGCCAGAACTATGTTTCAGCTTCTGTTTTAAATGATGGAAACTACACCCAGTCACCACATCTAAATGTGAGGTCACATTTTGAAGCCTAATTCTGTTCTGGTAAAACCCAAATATAACTACTGCCCTTTGTTATAAACCTGGTCACAAACATAGCTATCCACAGTAATGCCGAGCATTCAAAGAAATGTTTTATAAACAAAATACTTTCATTAGATTAGTACAGGGATTATTTTAAATCTAGAATTAAAATACAGTTTGTATTAAACTATTGTTTCACTAAAGTCAAAGTTACTGTAGATAACTGCAAGAGGTAATATTTATCTGAAAAGAAAAAGTTTTTAAAAAATACAGATAGATTTTTCTCTTTCCATATAGATGGATGTAGTGGGTTTTGGCAATAGAAACCAGACAATTTAGCTAATAAAGCATATAGCACCGAGCAAAATCAGAACTTTACTGGAACTTAACACAGACTGTTTTATTGATCTATTTCTGCTTCTGATGTGAAAATTATCCCGCCACTGTATTTATTTTTCCATTTTGTTAAATATAATTATTTATCATTTGGCTTTCTGTAAGAGCTCCATCCAAGAAAATTATCTTGAGTATTCAGAGATACTCCAGATACCTAACCCAATTTACTGGGTAACTGGATAGAGAACTCCCTTCTGACAGAGAAATCTCTTGTTTTATAGAAGTGTCACAAAGCTATTGCCCTCTCTTGACACTGGTAGTCAAAGCCAGCCTGGTGCAGAGCTCAGCAGGGAAAATAATATACCTAGTTGTGGCCTCTACAGACCACACTGTTACCTGAGTGTTCAGTTGCAGTGGGTTTGCATAAGAGATTTAATAAAACGACTGTCCACATGCAAAACAAAGGGCAGTCTCTTCTAAAATGAGAGACCCTTTATTTATACAATAAGCATGCTCAGCATCCCACTTCAGAATGATGCAGTGGCAAGAGAACACAGGCCTCATCTTGTATTAAGAACCGGTCACCTGGTGTGTATCTATTCTTCAAACCCAGAGCTGTGAATTGCCACTTGTCATTTTTAAACCCCAGCTGTAACAGAAACGTCATTCTGCCCTAAGTTCTATTACCCCGATGCTGTACAAACAATGCAGAGTTATACTGCAGCTCCTTTGGGATGCTGCTGTAAGCAAAGTTGTTGCTTTAGTATCAGGCAGTATGGATAAAATGTATTACTTAGTATGCTGTTGTTTCAGGGATCCATCTTACCTTTTGGACACATTTCTGGATTTACACAATATTCCTCATAGGCTCAATGGTCTTTATCATGTATCAAAATCCTTGATTATAAGCAATGTTATTAGCAACATTTTGCTCACCAACTAAGCCAGCCCTGATCTTCATGCTCTCCCAAATGCTCAGTAAAATCCTTACTTAGGCTCCATTCTATAGTAGCGAAGTTGTGTCAAGTCGGTCCCACTGACTCCTGTTACAGGTGGCAACTTAGCATACCACTGTAACTGGATCATTTTTAGAATATGCCCATTACCTCAAAGGTACCGGCTGGGCCTGCCTCTGGCCTTCTCATTGATCCAGACACCTCAAAGGTCTTGGCTAGGTAACATGAAGAGCCTGGGCTGTTTTGCCTTTTTTAAGGTACAACTGGATGAAAGTGGTTCAAACTGTAATTAGTGTTCCCCCACCTTTTTTTTTTTAATTTGCCCTCAAGGTAGCAGCAACGTATTTTGATGCAACCTAAACTCTGCTGAATAATTTAACCCAGATCAGCAACAGCCTCTTCTATATGGTATTTGTCATCCTACCTAAGATTTAACTACGTTACCTTAAATTCATTACAGGTTAAACAAACAAACCTTTCGTGTACATGGGATTGCTTCTACACACCCATTTCCTGGTAGGCTTCTGTACTCTTTGCTGATCTTTCATTGCTGCTCACGTGCCAGACACTCTTCTGCCACCACCTTGATATCCCTCTTCTCAAGTTTTGTCATGGACTTCTTCTAAAATACAAAATCTGATTGCTCACATACGCTCAGAAATTCATCTCAGTGCATATGTAGCAAACTTGAAAAATGCAGTTTTTTCCACAAGTGTTCGTTTACATTTCCATTTAATATGTGAATACTTTCCCATTATATAGTTCATATTAAATATGAAGTATAGAAAAAATTATTAAGATAATGATGTGGGAGAGTACTTTGTGTTTCAAAGAATCATCTCCTGCATTAGGTGAAAACAGTAGATACACGTGATAAAATTATACGCAGTACTGTAATACATATGACATAATTTTCTTATTTGCCAGAATAGAGTCATGAAAGCCATTTAACAACAACTAGCTTGTATTTCCTCTAGAGTAAATTACATTGAATACATGTAGAAACTGGAGAAAGGAGGGACTGTATAGCAGTGCCATTAAAACAGTCCAAAAAAAGCACACTGATCCTGTGGTTAAATCGGAGCAGTTATACACCTGAGCAAGACCAAGAATGGTTTCTCAAAAAAAGTCTGCTTGAAATTCACTAATAAGATCAGATGGAACAATAATAGCTTTTAAAGGATTTGACAGTACAGTAAGAAGACCAGTGAAAATATCCCTGTTTTATCAATTACATTCCAACAAAAATCATAATCTGAATTACAAGTATATTGCATATCTGCATAAGTTCCCAAGATAAGATAAAAGTAAAAACTTCTCCATCCAGTCCCTCTGTTAAATGGTCCCCTATCCAAATGCAATTTTTTAATGTACATTTAAGTACTTTTGGCAAGAGATACAGATTCCATGAAAAAAAGGTCACCGCAAAGTCTGAAAAAAGATATCTAAAACTTGAAAGAAGATCAAAGATAGAGCATGTTCTAATGGTCTGATGCATAATAATTTCTGACAATAAATTCTGATTTTAGAAATAGCAAAATTCACTCCAGTTCCTGAGATAAACTGCAGATCCATTGTGAAGATGTACCAGATTGTACTACACTCACTTTCTTTCACACACTGCAAACAAGGTTTGAACTGAAGGTTCTGCTAAACTGACGAGTCAGCAAAGCATGTGAAAGATCAAAACATTCAAAATTTCTTTTCCACTACAGAAATAAGAGACCGGCAACTTAGGTTAGAGACAGACGTTAGCCACAGTCTGTCAAAAGAATTTCCAGGCAGAGGCAGTTGTTTTAAATTAACTGTACTTGCATCTTCTGAGTTAATCTAATTCTTTGTTTCTATCCTGTTCTCACTGACAACTGTGCTCTTACTCACCCATCTGCTGTTTAAGAAAGCATACCATACACAAGTTCAAAATCCTAGGGTCAACACTCATAAAAGAGCACGAGTCACCTAACAGCTCAGCACGTCTCTGATGGTGTGCCGGAACCGTCAGCGTGCCTCCTCGTTACTACTAGCCGTATGGTCAGTTCCTAACTGAGCATTCATTTTGTGCTCCATCTTCTGTAGAACTGCTGGGAGATCCAGAACAGAAGAAATTATATAATGAGGTACTGGGGAGGTATCTACTGGGGTGGTCATTCCTTTGTTTAACCAGACAGTTGCTTTCAAGCCAGCATTCAGGCCTCCTTGAATATCTGTATCTAGAGAGTCCCCAACCATAACACACTCTGCCGGCTGCACCCCCAGGAGTTCACAGCAGTAAAGAAATATGGATGGTGCGGGCTTCTCTTCTTTCTGCTCTCCTCCCACAACGATGGCATCGAAGTAGGGCTGGCAGGCGCATGCTTCGATCTTCTCCCGCTGCGTCTGTTTGTCGCCGTTAGTCAAGAGCAGCAAGCGGACCCTCTTCCGCAGCTCGGTGAGCATCCCCCGCGTGTCCTCGGCCAGGGTGAGGTGCTGGAGGCGGGTGGTTTTCCACAGGAAATAGCACTCGGCGGCCAGATTTCGGTTCGCCTCCCCGCCGATCGTCTCTTGGATCGCCTCCTCCCAGTGCGAGATCCGCAGGTCGGTGATGCACATCTTGGCGGGATCGTGACACTCCTTGAGGAGTTTGGCCTGAACCTTATCGCAAATGCCACGGGCTTCCTCCTCACCGCAGTGGTGCTTTGACTGCAGGGCATTCACCACCTTGAACGGACAAGAGGCGTACCTCAGCAGCGGCACTCCCTGGCGCCGCGCAATCCCCCCACCCACTACCGGCCCCCCGCGGGACACCCCCTCCGCTCCCCCCAGGCTGCGCGGCGGGGAACGGAA
>VXBZ01008879.1:237890-256626 GCA_013399135.1 Heliornis fulica | reverse complement strand
AGATGTTACAAGATAAGTGTCTCTTACTAGAAACTTTCAGGTATGGAATTGAAGCAGCTAAATAAATAATGCGCTATAACTTGTTGGATGACTGCATGGAAAACTTATGTTCCCTTCAGGGTAGGACTGCAATTGTAAAATGTGCTTTCTGTGTATTTGTAAAAGTCACTGCACAGTGTGTAACTTAAGACAGCTGTTCACTGTGCTGTGCTTGTAGGAACCCTAGGGCTAGTAAATAAGGCCACTTATGCCAGTCTTTATAGTCAGCATTTCGGAGTGTGTGATCTGTATGGGGTGTTGCGCTTTCAGTTGTGCTTGTTACTTTCTCCTCTTTTCTGCAGACTCCCTAGAGGCTTCACAGAAGCTCAGAATCAGGGAAAGGATGGGAGTGGAGTTGAAAAATGAGGTGTGTAGCGCATTCTAGAGGTGATAATGCAAGAATTCCATTTTGGTATCTTTAAATGATGCCAATATATCTAATTATGGAGTTGCTGTAGGTGGATTTTAACAAGGAAGAATGTCATGAATGTTTTCAAAGAAAACAAATTTTGTGCATACATGCAGAAATAATTTGTCTATTATATGACAATATATAATGGTTTGTCCTTTTCTCTCCAAGATGATTATACTTTGAAGTTTAGCATTTTGAGCTCTCTTGATGTTCTACTCTGCATTCCTGCTGGCCACTGGATAGGTTCTTGGTTGTGTCAGTGCTGTGGGAGAGACGAAAGGTGCCCAAGCTATTTCCTCATTCTGAGGATGTCATCCTGAGCTTACTGCTGTCTTCTTTCCTTATGGCACAATCTAATAGATTATGTGTCTGGGTGATCAGGAATAGATGTTGAATGCACATCTGCTCAGTGTTTTACATGGAGCCTCTGGAAACTCATCTTCAAGATATTTTTCTTTCTTTTATTTTCTTTCCTTTCTTGTTTTAAGTACCATAACGTTCAGTAATACCCATGACATTTTAAGTTTAAAGAAGAGTTAAATGCTGAGAGATGAAAAACTGTTTGCATGTTGGAGAAAGTTATTTGTTGTCTGAGACCAAAGCAGGACTGGGAGAAGTTTAAAGAGATCTGAGCAGGCAGAGTCTCTCTCTGTGGGCTGCAGGTGTTTTCAGGGGCTTGCTCCAATGTAGGTCACAGATTCTTCCCTTTTCCTCCACCTGCTCCATGGTGGGCTCCTGCCTGGCCCAGGTATCTCTCCATGGGCTACAAGTGGGGACACCTGCCTCACCATGGTATTCTCAACAGGCCGTGGGGAATTGTCTCTCAGTGCCTCTTCCTCCCCCTGTCCTCCTTCACTGACGTTGGTGTCTGCAAAGTTTCTTACATCTTCTCACTCCCTTCTCTGGTGGCAAAACGTGGCTGTTTGTGTTTTTCTCTCTCTAAAATGTGATTCCCAGAGGCCTGCGACTGGTGCTGATGGTCCGGCTGGCCTTGTCAGTAACAGGGTTTGGGAGTTTGGCCTTGGGAGCCCAGCTGGGATTTACTCTGTTGGACCCTTAAGAAACTTCTAGCTGCTTCTTAAAGAAGCCACATTGCAAACCCACCACACCATACAGCTTTATTTGGAATGACTTTTGCATAGTGATCACCTCATTAGAGAGTTCCCAATTGGAAGGCATTCAAGGGCTGAGGAAAAACTTAAGCGAATGCAGTGATAAATAATATCCAACCTGAAGGACAGCAGCTGAATTTAATTGTCAGATGTGGTGGAAGGCCATACATACCTTTTCTTACATGCCCTTGCTGCGGTTTGGAATTAATTTTTGGGGGGAAGCCTCTGAGGATGTATTGTATGAGTGTGATACTGGTCGTGAACAGTGATTGCTGTAGTTAACCCTTACAGACTTTGTAAGGGGCGTGGGCATTGACCCAGTCGGGGGTGAAGGGCTAGTAAGTGTACTTTGGGGGATATTTTTGGACAAAGCAAGGTGCCATGCTCCTTTCCGCTGTCTAGAGTTGAGCTGCAGCGTGTGGTTAGCGTAGCTGCCTCGTAACCGCCAGGCAACACACTAGACCCATCCAGTGTGGGAAGGGGACGTGCCAGCCCCGCAGCCCGCACGTCCCGCCGGGCCGGGCCGACCCGCGGCGGGCGCAGCGCAGAACCCGGCTTCCGGCGTCGCGTTCCACCACCCCCCTCCCCCCCGCTCCCTGCGGATCAAGTAGCTGCTGGCTTTCGGTTTCGCTTCTAGCCGAGGCGGGCGGTCCTGCCTGCGGAAAACGAAACTTGGGCGGTGAATGCGGGTCGCCGGGCTGTCCCGGCAGCGGGAGCTCCTGGGGGTGCCGGTGTCTGCCGCGGCGCGGAGGGACCGGAGGGGCCGAGGCGCAGGGGGTCCTGGATTCCTCTTCATTACGCGTCACTGGGGCCGATAGCGGTTTGAAAGGGAAGGTCGAGACGCCTCCTCGTTCCCCTCTGAAGGAGTCGACGCTAGTTACATCTGGAGAAACGGTACCGGTTTGGTTCGTTTTGCGGGGTTTTGCGAATGATTCAGCCTTTTCCTGCCAAAAGATCTTCTTAGAAGTCTTTTTTAGTTACTAAATTCCCTGCTCTGCTTTCTAACTCTGCAATTCCAAGCAGTGAGTCTATAAAGCAATGCTTGAATTAGAATTTACTGTGAACTTCATGTTACTGGCACCAGTTTTCTGGCGCCAGTAACAGCAGAGGTCTGCCAGGATTAGGAGCACTGCCTGTGCCTCCAGTCACAGTATATACCTTTGAATGTTGCTTTGCAGAGTCTTTCTGACATTGTGTCAAAATGGACCGTGAGTGTATGGATAAGATCAACCAATACTGTCAAAAGAATAAGCTTAGACTGGCGTATGTTGACGCTGAGATGACCGGCCCATCTCATTATCCTGAGTAAGTTCACTCTGTGTGTCAATAAACATCAGGACTCTTCTCATTGAAGGAACTAGGTGAAGCTTGCAATAGTAGAAGTAAACATTCTGACAGTGCATATGTGGCAAGTGAGCTCATTGAAACCATAAATTGAATGATAGGTAGGTAGGTAGGTGGGTGGGTGGAGAGAATGCCACGTGGTAGAGTTTGAGGAAAAGCGTATTTCAGAGTAGATGGCCCTTTTCTACAAAGCAGCAGCAATGCAGTTGTTGCTGGTAGCTATATCGTAACTACATCATACACTTGCCATGAAATCTCTCGGGAAGTGGGGTGGCTCCAGCAAATGTTTCAGTTTATGATTTATGCAAACTTAAGTGCTTTGATTTCTACTTAGTTTTACAAAGTGTGGGATTTATTTGTCATTCATGTGGTCATTTTCTCACCATAAGGGTTGGGTATGTATTATTTTATTGGGTACCAACATGGTTTCTGTGTATTTAACATTCAAACTTCTGTTAAATGGTAAGTTTAGATTGGTGATTGCTTTTGCTTTTAGAGGCAGTTATAAGTGATGGAGTACGTCTTATTTTCTAACACAAATATGGTGTTTTGTTATTTTTTTTAGAGGCAGTTATAAGTGATGGAGTACGTCTTATTTTCTAACACAAATATGGTGTTTTGCTATTTTTTTTTCTCTTGACAAATCATAGATACTTTAGATGTTTTTTTATGTGTTTTTTTTTTCTGTAAGTTTGCATGAAGACAAGCATTTGCTAGTAATTAATTGTGGAGATAGTTCTTGTCCAATTATCCAGATCCAGGAAATGCAAGAATCGGAGACACGCTTGGGAAAGAAAGCACACCAACATGGTTAATTGCAATCAGTCTGTTTATTGTCTGTGCAGCAGTGATTAATATACCAAGCAACTACATTCACCTGCTTATAGCTGTGTAACTATTGGTGCTTTACTACTAGCCGTGCATCCCACCGACTCAATTCATTGGTTAAACATGAGTGTCCACATGGATACATCCTGACACAGATGTCTTTCAAGTTTCCTGCTTTGGCATCCAGGAGTTGTTTTATTCCACATTCTTCTTCCTCCTTGCTGACTGCCACTTGATAAACAGAAACCTTCTTTATGGCCCTAACATCCACTTACCTTACCATCTCAGTAAAGGCTGGATTGCTCACATGTCTGTTACCAATTAGAAATCCTTTCACAAATAATGTTTCATGTTCCAACCAGCACTGTCTGTGCTGAGTTAGTCTTAGAACCTGGAATAAATTAGTATTATCTGGGCATCAAGTGTTAATTTGCTATATATTTTTTGTTTTTACTGTGCAGTTTGTAATTCAGAGAAGGAACTCTTGTCACAGTAATGGCCACAGTTGCAGACACAGAGCTCTATCTTCATGCTTTAAAAGTGGTAGCATGGCTCTAACAGAACTTAAATGTATTTCAAATTTACTCATCCCATTTTTTACACTTTTTCATTTTTTTTCCTGTGTGGTCTGATACCTTTACAAATACAGTTCAGTACGTTCTCTTGTATCTGTAAGTGACGTAAGGTGTGACTGTGGTTATCTACGAAAACTCTGGTTGTTCCAGGGAGTGCAATGTACAGTGTCTGGCTACAGCAGCAAGTGCTGTGAAACTCTGGTGGGTAGAAACTGATTTTGCTGGAAACCAAATATTTGACTATCAGGTTACTGGGGTGGGCTGACCCCAGGCAGCAGGAAAACCCTCAAGGTGGCAGTAAAACCCCTGGCCAGCCCCTTGCTGGGGGAAACCTCCAGCTTCTGCTGAGCACAATGGCATATACCATAGGATATCCTTCTGGCCCTGGTCGCATCCCTTCCCAGCTTCTCTCATGCTCCAGCCTATTGTCTGGGTACCAGAGGGTAAGACATTGGTGTGTTGTCAACGCTGTGTTACTCCCAAGCACACAGTGCTGCACCAAACCGGCTGCTATGAAGAAAGTTAACTCTGTCCCAGCAATACCCAGTACAGTCGGTCCTTCACTTCCCTGTTTGACTCACGGAGTTGCTGTACAGGAAGCAGTGCATGCACAGTTGTGCAACGGAGGGCTATGGGATCGGCCCTTCAGTGCGGTAGGGCAGGATTGTGGGTTGTTGTTTGTCGTTTTTCTGGTTTTTTATTTTTTTTTATTTTTTGGTGACTTGTTTAGTTTTTTGTTTTTTTTTTTTTGACTGCCTTGAAATTCATGCCTCATGAAGTGCCAGACACATTTTTTGCACTTTCTAAATACTGCATGTAGCACCGTGAGTGTAATGTCAGGATCTGTGAAAGTAGCTAATCTTGCCTCTCTCTATAGTTTCATGGCACTGAGATGTGTCCTGGTGTTAGAGCTTTTAGACATTGCCTGTAACAATCCTGACTCTGTACATTCTTTTGATGTTAACAATTTAACTAATTTTGCTTTTAGAAAGCAGTTAAGAATTTAAGAATACTGTTAGAAATAATAAGGCACACACGTTTGTGACTAGGGAGCAAGCTTTAAATAAATATTTCCACTGAAAAATTAAGATAATCAGAAGTTAGATATAATAAAACCATATGAATACTTAAATACCTCCAAAGATAATTTACAGTGCTTTGAGATAATAAAAAGGAAAGTTGAATCTGAAATAATTACAAAGTTTTTAGAAAAGTTTCCTCATTGCAGGTTCACAGTTGTGGTTAAAATAAACGATGAAGCTTACGCTACTGGCACTGGTAAAAATAAGAAGGAAGCAAGAGCATTAGCAGCAAAAAAAACATGGGAAATGATTGAAAAACAGGTGAGTAAATGGTAGGATTTTTTTTTTTCTCATGAACGTCTAAATGTAGCCAGTAAAGTATCATTGTTCAACTTGGAAGAGTTCCTAACTATTTAGTTCCGTTGTCTTTGTTCTGCCTTACTCGGTGCTTTTCTACCTTTTACCACTGACCTGTTTTCCTTATTGTGCTGCTGTGGAGTAGGTGTATCAGGAGTGTTTTCTGCTGTTGTAGAAGGATGAGGAAGTGTATTTGTCTTTAAGTGCTTTGGTATATCCACAACGAACAGTGATCCTCTTTAATCTTCACAATTGTTCAGTAGTTTGATGTCTCCAAAATATTTGCAGGGCATTGCTCAGTGTGTCTGTTGCCACTCTGCTCATAAAACTGCTTACTCTCACACCTGATCAGTTGTATTCATTATAGTATAGCTGGTTATAGTATAGCTGGATGAAGGAGTGCGCAGTCAGCAAGTTTGCTGATGACACAAGGCTGGGAGGGGTGGCTGACACACCAGAAGGTTGTGCTGCCACTCAACAAGATTTAGCAGGCTGGAGAGCTGGGAAGGGAGAATTGAGATGAGATTTAACAAGGGCAAGTTTAAGAGATTGCATCTGAGGAGGAACAACCCCAGGTACCAGTATAGGTTAGGGACTGGCCTGTTGCAGATCAGTATAGGTGAGAGGGTCCTGGACAGCAAGACATCCATGAGCCAGCAGTGGGCCCTCGTGGCCAAACAGGACAATGGCATCCTGGGGTGTATTAAAAGCAGGGTGGCTAGTAGGTTAAGAGAGGTTCTTCTCCCCCTCTATTCTGCCCTGGTGAGACCTCACCTGGAATATTGGGTCCAGTTCTGGGCTTCTCAGTTCCAGAAGGACATAGAACTCCTTGAGAGAGTTCAGCACAGGGCCACCAAGATGATGAAGGGAGTGGAACATCTTCCTTATGAGGACAGGCTGAGGGAGCTGGGTCTCTCTTGCTTGGAGGAGGCTGAGAGGTGACCTCAGTAATGTCTGTAAAATGCAAAGGGTGAGTGTCAGGACAGAGCTAGGCTCTTCTCAGTGATGGCCAGTGACAGGACAAGGGTCAGTGAGTCCAAGCTGAAGCATAGGAAGTTCCATGTGAATTTAAGGAAAAGCCTTTTCACCGTCAGGGTGACAGATCACTGGAACAGGCTGCCCAGAGAGGTTGTGGAGTCTCCTCTGGAGACATTCAGTACCAATCTGTACGTGTTCCTGTGTGATTTAATCTGCATGATCCTGCTCAGGCAGGGTGGTTGGACTAGATGATCTTTTGAGGTCCCTTCCAACTCCTAACATTCTGTGAATCTGTGGTTTTTATACTCTGTAATCTTCATTGAGTCAGTTTGTTTGAACTTCCTTTGTTTTCTGCCATGTGTTTTGTGGTATCCATTCTTTTTCTTTTTGACTCTCGCTTCATAGCACCCTTTCCTTACCTGTTCTCACATGCTTTTTCCTGTGTCGCCATCATTACTTTATTGTCAATGTTGCCTCAGCACGAGACAGCAGAAAATTCCTGCTTTCGCACCTTGTACATGCACGGGAGCATTTGCAGCCCTTGGAAATTGTGGCATCAGCTGCATTCTGCTGCCAGCCCTTTTCTTGTCTCTGGTCAGGCTGTGTGAAAATTCAGAAAGTTGGATTGACTTTTTTTCATTATTTGGCTGTTAACTGTAATTTTTAAATGCTTCTCTTAAAGTTGTTTTTTAAGGTAAGCATGTAATTAATGGCCTATTATAGTGCTAGGCTCTTTCCTTGATATTATCCTATGTTGTGAGCTCGTGCGTCTTTGCATTTTCATCAGTCTGAAATTCACTACCTCCAGCAAAATCTCTGTAGCCATTATTCTAAATTTGGAGTAGGTTGGTTTGAATTTTTATTAATTCTCAGTGATGTGTCTGCAACTACAAAAATGTAACTAGGAAAAACTAGCAAAGGGTCAGTGATCCCGAAAAAAAAAATAAAAAATCCCAAGAGTTGGTTTGTTTGCTCTCATTAAAATATAAACCCTTAAGTTAGGATTTGGTTTGGAGGGGTTTTGGGGTTTGTTTGGGGATTATTTTTTTTTTTTTTGTAAGCTTATGTAACAAGTGTAACATCTTACCACGTGAGGGAGAAAGGGAAGAGCCTCTGCTGAATGTTTAGGATTATTTCTTTAGGACCATTATTTAGTAATCTGGGATTTATAGGGCGTTCGTGCTGAAGGCATTGAATGTCTTTGCACAGACCCAGATTTTAATTTATTCTGATTACTTATACCACCGCCTATAGTTTGCTTTCCATACAGAAAACTGCCTGTGCAGTAAACAATGAAAACATTTGGGCTTAGTAACATTTTCTCTTACCCTGATTTGTAATAAGATTCCCAGACACTGTTTCTGCAAACGTGACTGTATTGAGTGCTTGAAAATGCTCCCTGTGCTTCACTCCCCTGGCTGGAAGTTAGGCAGATGCCGCTCTTCTGCAGGGCTTTCTATGGCCAGAGCAGTTAGGACCTTGTACTCTGCCTTTCTCCCTCTTCAAATGGCATCTTCAGCACTGGGTTCATTTTTTTTTTAACCTGATTTTGTTAACTGCTCTTGCTTTTTCTTTTTCAGATGGAAAGTGAACTTCCTAAAGGCAATTCTACATTTTGCAAACCTTGTCCTGGCTCAAAGTATGTTGTGTTCTCTATTAATGTGACAAAATGTATTTACTAAGCTTAGAGGCTCATGCAATCTAGTTCTGAATAAAATCTGTTACAGCATATGTTACAGTATTGCAGTGTAAAACTATTTGCTTAGAGCTTGTTTTTCTTAGAGTTCAGAGCAAAATTCATTATACTTGGTCACATGCTTTGACTTGTCTGGCCCTGTGTGGAGTAAGGAGATGGACTTGATGATCTTCATGGGTCCATTCCAATTCAGGATATTCTCCGATTTTATGATATTTGTGCAATTTTATTTGAGTCCTTAGAGCTTAGTTTACAATAATTTTCGAGCTTTCTGGTACAACTATTTTGCCACTAGTAGTTCTTTCAGAAGCATTTTTACCGTGATGTAAATGAAATACCCTATCTCATTCAGTAGCATTATTTCATCCTGTTTTAAACGCTCATTTTCCAATTGTGGCACTCTTGTGAACACAGTATAATTCAAATTTGGTACTTCCTTGTGCTCTGTATTCTGATTTCTTCTCTGCGTAACCTCCCCCCGCCGTTCAATCTCCATAAAGTTTCATTTCCACCAAAGAGAAAATGTGCTTGTTGAAAGAAAATGAACATGCATGAGGCTTCATTTGTGATTTGGGGACCTTAGGCTAAGCCTTTCATGTCCAGCAGTTAATTTGACCACAGTGGTAGTGCCACTACCACTTTATGCTCTTTGTACAGCTGTAAAGCAAGCTGGTATATACAATGCTAGAGGTAGCTGCACTGCCTTGAAATAAACATCTCTATTTATCCTTTTAATGAAATGATATATATAATATTTATCACATATGTATTTCTCTTTGTATCATATCCTAGAGAAAAAGGAGATATTACAAAATGTTACTGTTTTATTAGCTTTCCAGCATAAAATTCAGTAGTCTAAATCAGAAGGCACTGGATTTGCTTTTTCAGGTTTTACTTTTAAAAACCTATTTTTTGAGCTTTTTTCTTTTTTTTTTTTCAAGTGGCAATAATTTTATCTATGTTTGTGTTGCTTTCAACTTAAACTAGTCTATTCTTTTGCAGTAGCATCAGTATCTCCTTTAAAGACTCAGCTTCAAGCTTGGCAGAAAAAGTGGAAGACATGGCAGTAGGTGGAACGCCTTTATGTTCTCAGGTACAGTATGAAATAGTCTCCCTCATAATTACATTTTACACCCCGAGTAAAACAAGTCCTTACAGGTCCCTTTTGCCCATGGGTAGCATCAGTTTGTTGCTTTATCTGCTCATGACTAGAAAATGCGCTATGTAGCACTTTCTTATTGTTAACCACTAGTTACTGTGTGCTGTGCACCCAGTTTATGTGCTGGTGACCAAGTGGGTGGTTATTCCAAGGCAGGGGATCTAACTAAACTCCTATTTTCCAGTTGGAAGAATGATGTCATAGATAGCTAAATCTTTTTCACATATTAAGATATGGTTTCATTATGACATTATTTATGCAAGGTATTCACACATTTATGGGTAATTTCTAGATACAGTACCAGACATATTCTAAACTAAGTAGGAGGAAAATATTCAGGATATCTCTGTTGTTTCCCCCCACCCCTCTTTTTCATGTAGAAATGCGCACAAAGTTCTGCCCAGAAAAAATCCGGAAGGTATGTATTTATTTCTGGACTGCTATCTCTCATTTGCTATATTGCAAACTCCTGTAGTGTTTCTATATCTAGCAAAGATATGCTGCAATTGGAGGTACATTTCTTTTTCCCCTGTCACATACTAGAAAAAAAGCTCATGGTAAGTTTTTCTTTTATCCTTGCTAAAGAAAAATAGCAGCTAATTTTGATAATGCAAGAAAAAAGCAAGAGGAGAAAGAGACGTCAGATTCAGATGAAAGGCTGTCAGATTTGGACACAAATAACAGTGAGAAAAATGCAAGTCTCACAGTGAATAAAAGGTAAGAAGGATTTTTTTTTTGTAATAAGTTCTGTATGGTAATTACAGTATGCAGTGCTCTAGAATTGTATGTTATTAAGAGAATGTGGGAAAGTACTGCTGTAAAAATAACTTTTATCATTTGAGAATTTCTATTGAAATTTCAAATACAGTATAGCAACTCACATGCACTGGTATCTTTGGTTGCAAGCATTAAATAATTTGTGTGAAGATGTGAGGGTAATTACCTACCTGCTTTCAAGGGTCAGTTTCCCTTGTTTTTGGGAATGTCTAAATTGGATAGTAGGAAAAACTTATTCCCGGAGTGGGAATTGGAACGGGCTTCCCAGGGAGGTGGTGGAGTCTCCATCCCTGGAGGTATTTAAGAGATGGTTAGATGTGGTGCTGAGGGACATGGTTTAGTGGTGGATGGCAGGTGATGGTTGGACTTCATCATCTAAAGAGTTCCTTCCAACTGAGATAATTCTGTGATTCTGTGATATTCAAGACTACGATTTAGACCTGCATCGGTGTGGAGTGATCTTGTAGAGTATTTCAGCAGATGATCAGGATCATTTTTACATCTTACAGATTCAATGTTAAGTGCACTTAAGCTAATATATTATTTCTTTTTTTTCTTTTTAAGATTTCTCAAGAGATTTAAAAATATAGAGCATATTGGTAATGGTGGTTATGGGAATGTTTTCAAAGCAACAGAAATACTTGATGAGAGAACCTGTGCAATCAAACGAGTTCAATTCACAGAGTATGTACTGTATATTTACTTTTGTTTTTATTTCAGGACAACCTTAATCAAGATTTCAATGTGCTTTTTTTGTCTTTTTAATAATGTTAGTAGAAATAAAGCAATGTTCATTATTAATTGTCCGTTCTTTCTGGTAAACAGTTTCCTTCATTTCTAAGCAAAGCTGAAAACAGCATGCAACTTGATTTTTTGCATGCACTAGAATAATTTCAGATGTAAAAAACAGATATAAGTTCTGCTTTCCCTGAACACACAAGTGCTCTTGTTAGTAGAATGGCAAAATGCATTTGAAGAGAACTTGCTGATTAATAAAACACTGAAAGCTGTACTGTTAACTGTTGAGAGGTTACATGAAAAATGTGCATATCAGTAATGTGTAATAACTATAATTAGGGGAAAATTAAGTAATTTGTTTTGTAGTTTGTAATTGGAAAATGCTTTTTATATGACCCATGTAGTAATTTTTCTCATTTTTTTTTATTTTAAAAGTTATTTTCTGTATCTAGTACCCGGTGGAGTCTTTCTTGAGCAGCTGAAAAACTTGGATTTCTTTTAGCTGATCTATTTGAAGCTTCATGTTGTTGGAGATATTTGCTCCTTACATGGTGTAATTGACCTTTAAATTCTTGTGTTCTTCACCAATGTATGTTCTTTTCATTTGTATTACAATTCTGAGAACTATACTATAAAACATTCTACCAGTTTGTCACATGAACACTTCTGGTCTGCTGATAGGTTTGAAATCACTTCATTAGGCAATGTTGCAACATCAAGTGAAGGCCAAATTTAGGGACAGTTCTTCAGGGGTATTTACAGTGACCTCTTTACAGACAAACATGAGCTTCACAGAGGTGAAAAATAAACATGAGTGTTTGGCTACGCATTGCAACTCTCCGCTTTCTTTCAGCCTTTTTTGAGTGGAGCTTTCATTTCTAAAATGGTTAAAACATTTCTGCACTTAAAATAACTGAGCAGATGAAAGAAACTCTACGGAATCTGCAACTACAATTTTGAACTTGTATGAAGGAGAATATTATATTTTTCTAAATTAATGTAAAACTATTTGCATGCTGCTACATGATATCATGTCTTTCCTTAACTTGGCATTTCCCTATAAAAATTTAATACTGTCTTTTTCTGTTGTGTTATTTTTGTTTTTTTGTTTCTCCTCTCCAAATAGGAACGTAATGCGTGAAGTAAAACAACTTGCAAAACTTGATCATGAAAACATAGTGCGGTATTACTGTAGCTGGAAAGGGCAAGACGTGATATGTCTTCCAGACTCAAGGTAACTACAAGATAACTGTCTACACTCAAATTTGTTTGCTATAGTGAATTTTGTGTTGTGAAGGGAAAAGCTGGTGATTGGTTATAAATCATTCTACAGATATAAATCTACACACATGCTTACTATTAGGAAAAAATGTATGTAATTAAGTATATTTATATATTCTTTTTCTCAAACATTATGTAGTGTTATGCTTATCTCTTCATAGACTGAACTTGCTGAATATATAGAGGAGTGTAAGAATGCAGGTCTACAAATTTGGGGATAGAATTTACAACAGAAACAAAAAAAGGTGTCTGGCAGTTAGCTGAAAACCCCTGAATGGAAGGTTTTTGTTTGTTTTTTTTTTTAAATTAAGTACTGGTCAGCCAGTAGCTCTCAAAGATCTCATTATTTCTCTGTTAGTATTTTAATCATGATGTCTGAAACAGTTTTGGTTGTTGAATAGAAATACAAAATAAAATGCTCTTTCATATAGAGGTAGTCTTTCAACACTAAGACTTCTGGGAAGGCAGTGGTGAGAGTATAATTTCCAAGTTTGGTTATTAGCTTTTCAAAGCTTCTGTGGTAAACTTTTTTCGCCAGCTATAAATTCTTACCCTTCAGGGAAGTTGCCACACTCACCTAGAGCCATAAAATATTGATGGATTCAAAATTACAGCTGGCATGCTGTAATTGTTCAGTGTGCTCAGTAAATGAGGATTAAAATGGAGGGAGGAAAGTCTTGTGTCAAACCCCAACCATTAATATGTTGGGAGTTATGATGTCACATGCTTTATATTGAACAGGTATTGGGTAAAAGACAAAAAAAAAAAGTCCTCAAAGCTGAGGTCCCAGCCTGGAATTCCATTTAATGTCCTGACCTCAAGTCTACAGGCATCCCAAGCCACTTATGCTTGCTCCTTTAGTACCTCATGTGGCTTTATTGTAGGGTGCTCACAGCACACGGTGTATGTAGGAGAATGTTGCATCCTCCTTTTCACATTGTCTTTCCCTTCACTGTCTCCACCTCAGCTTATCCTATTGGGCTGGTGGTGAGGGAACTCTTCTGGAAAGAGAGAGGCTGTCAGATGAGTTACTATATTTCACCCAGATTCCCAGCTCTTTCTTGAAAGGGTTTGGGTAGGAGAGGAAGGCTAATGCTGTGTTTGTTAAGCACAATAGAGAATACCTGCCAGTGACTTGCAGCAGATCCTGGAGAGCAAGATGAGAGCCAAGGACTTTGTGCTACTCCTTCTTGTATAGGGCATGCCTGTAGACATGAGTGGAGTAGAATCTGGGCGCTCGGAAAACATTCAGTGCGAACAAGGAAGTAAGCAAAATGTTATTAATATTCTGGGGGTACATAGCAACTGAGCAGGTATTCTTTGATTTGCAGTTCTTTTTATTTTTGTCTAGTACAAAGTGGTCTAGGATCTCTTTTTCAAGGAAGAGACTTTCAGACTTTATTTTGGGGAACTCTAACAATAATTAAAGAAAGGTTTGTTTTTTTAAAAGAAGAGGAGCCTGAGAATCATTGATGGCTTGGAAGGAATTGTACCTTGCCAATTTCAATATGATATATAGTTGCAGCGCGACGACAGACAAAGAAACCATGTGTCTTTTCATCCAAATGGAATTATGTGAACAAGGGTCACTGGAAAACTGGATTGACCAAAACAGAGAAGACAAAAAATATCACCAGATGGCACAAAATAAATTTTTACAAATACTTGAAGGAGTGAAATATATTCATTCTGAAGGGTTAATTCATCGAGACCTCAAGGTAAGTAGGGTATTGAAAAAAACCAAAGTACTTAATGGAATTCCATAAACTGTTAAATCATTCTATTCTTTTAGTCTACTATATACCTGAGTGTTGTTGTGCCCCTTCTGATAATAGTTAGTGATTATTTTTTATTCCAGCAACTGGCTGGACTTCATCCTAAAATCAGAAGGTGAACAGGAGGGTCTCAGAATGCTGTGGTTCAGAAAAATCAAGTCATCAGTTAATGGGAGTTATCAGCATATTATATGTTGCTGGGTCACAAGACTACCTACTGGACTAACTTTACTCCATAAAATAATTAGAAGAAAGTGAAAAGTATCAGTGCCCATGCATAGAATCTTGTCTTAAAGATATGTTCTTCTAAAGCTTTTCTATGAGGCTTACTGCTAAAATACTCAAACAAGGCACAAACATACACTAATTAATCTTCCTAGATAGCTGTGAAGGAAACTGATTAAGCGTCCTCTCTCCTCATGCATTCATTCATAGCTCTTTCCACTCCACGTGCTTTGCATTTTCTTGCTCCTTCAGTCTTGATTTTCATCTCAGCTCTATCTCCTACTTTCCCCTACTCCTATGACTGTTGCCCCAGTCCCTTATCTGTGGCATCTGGCTGCAACCCACTTCAAAGTCCTGTTGCTAACTTACTTTCTACATTTGAATTTAAGAACTTTTCTGCTGCCAACTCAGATACTTGGCCATTCAAAATCTCTGTGTCCCAGAACCAAAGCTAAAGGACAAGTTCAATAGGAGATAACACCCATTTATGCTGGTATGAGCGGTTTTCAAATGGTGTAGCCAGGTATTGGTGCTGTATTATGTGTGTATCGACTTGTACTCAAACTTGAACAGAACTACTGTATTGGGCATTCTAGACACAAAGATCTCTTCCTGTTATATATGCATCCTGTCTCTTGGCCTTACAGTCTACTGGAGCTTCCTTGAGTAAAAGTTAGCATGAGGCTGTGAGGTTATTTGATTCTGTTTTAATAACATTCAGAAATGTAGTTTAGCTTCTTTGGAAAACTTCATCCAGTTACATACAGTTCTATTACTAGTTGCTTAAGATTTTGTCAAATTAAAAAATGGAAAGTTCAGTGGAAACTTAAAAGTGATACTGTGAGATGGCTGTAGTAAGCCCTAACTCTGCAACTGACTTAGTACAGATAACCCTGCTGTGGGAATTCCATGTAAGCCTAAATGCTTTGCTCAAATATATCAAATCCCAGGGCTAGGACTGAAGATGACTTTTAATACGCAATGTTACACGGACAATGTATTCGAGGAGCATAACAGTGTAATACAGTTATGACCGAGTGGAAAAAAAAATGCAGTTACTGTGGCATGTACTACTTTAAATTTTTCAAATTTATTGAACTGTTTTCTGTTTCCTACCCCGTTACTTTCTTAATGCTACCTTCTGTGAACAACTATCAGATTTTTATGGCGAGCACTTTTGCGGCTGATTGTGCTTGAACAAACCTTGGTCCTGTGGTGATTTTTTTTTTTTTTTAAATACATACATAGCCTCAGAACATCTTCATATCACGTGAAGATAAAGTAAAAATAGGTGACTTCGGTCTGGTGACTTCTGTGGAATATGAGACTATGACTGAGAACAGAGGAACAAAATCATATATGGCACCAGAACAGGTAATTATCCTGCTATATTAATGTCTCTGCAACAAGACTTGCAGTATAAAATCATCACTGGATGTTCTTAATCCTCATCTCACTACTAAACCAAGATGCCTAAAGTTCCCTGGGAATGACTGTATGAGTAACTTTATATGGACTTTTGTATATGGTAACTTTATTCAGTATGCTGTTAAGGAACACTCTTGCAAAACCAGGCTGACAGCCATGTATTCAAAGTTTAATTTAGGATACCTATTAACTACAGCATTTGAGTCCAATTGGTTTCATTATCTATGACACATATTTGTATAGGTCTGGAAAAGTCATAATTTCAGTGTGTTTAATGTGACATAACAGCCACCATTTAACAGGTCTCTAGCAGAAAGGGTTAATGACTAAGATTAAGTAGGGCAAGTCCTGCGGCCTGGGCGTGAAAACTTCTACTGACTAAAAATTTTCCCTTAAATGCTGTCCAGTTGGATTTGACAGCAATATTGTTCTTGTTGTTATCTTTGCAGTTTGGAGACACGTATGGAAAGGAAGTAGATGTTTATGCACTAGGACTAATTTGGTTCGAAATTCTTGCGGCAATCAGTCGTCATGAGAAACAATATGTATGTACTCTTTACATTTAAAAAAGAAGTCTCACTGTCATTGATTTGCCCTGCTGCTAGTTATTAGGTGCTGAATGTTTTAGAAAAAAAAAATATTACCCTGAAATAGCTTCTGAAAGCACGTAGTTAGAACCATGCTTTGAACTCCGTGTAGCATTTTCTGCATTGACATAAAAATAGGCATGTGGAATTAAGGTAGAAGGGAGGAAGCACACCTGCTTGCCTTGCACATGTCTAAGGTACAAAATCTAGTTGTCTTTTTTACATGTAAGAGGGTATAAACCAGCCACTTTTAAGGAAAGAAGGCTGATGGCTCTGAACTCTAGAGGGTTGCTGAAACACCACGTTGTAGCATGTGAAGCTTTTAAGGTTAAAAATGGGCAACGGATGTTGAAAAGACCATAAAACAAAAAATAAAGTACAACCAAATGGAAAAACAACTGTCAAATTGCTTACAGCTACTTTCTTACTGAAGTCTTACCTTTTCTGTAGACTTGTATTTTCCTAATAACTTCATTAAATTATATAGGTCAAAGTAAGATGCAAAATCTAATCAATGAAAGCATACTGAAACTGTTCTTTTATGAATTTCAGGTGTGGAAAGATATTAGAGACGGTAAACTTCCGGAGGGCTTCAACAACCAATTTTCATCAAGTGTATGGGATTTTAGTACCTTATGTCTGTTAATTTATTTACTCATTAAAAAAAAAAATTACTGACATTTATTTTCTTTTTGCAGGCACCCATAATCAAAAAGATGCTTTCAAAAAATGCTACACGAAGATACTCCACATCTGAAATCCTTAAGTTTTTAAAATCTGGTAAAAGCAATGCCTCTGCTGGCCTGACTGGCAACTTTGTTAGAGGTAACAGCAGTTTGCATGATACTGTTTAGTTGCATACTTCAAAGAGTTCAGACTTGCCTGGACCAGAAGAATCATGTGTGCAGTGGTGGCAAGCAGGCAGAAGAGACAGACATATTAGTCCCTCAGATGGTTGTCTTTGAGCTCTACCTTGTCAAACTAATTCTTGCTGCAGACTTTCTAAACAGAAAGTGGGTCCTGCCATGTGATGAAGTACTGTGTGCATATTCTGAAACATTATATGGATTTAAAGTGGCTGCCTGGTTAAAGGTGATAAAATAAATTAATAAATTTAAAAATAAATTAAAAAGCCTGTACTATTTTTCCCCTCCTTACAAATCACAATTACATAGATCATTTCAGTATTCTGGAGTAATTAGTATTTATTTGTAGTGGTCAAGAACTGGGAGAAATTATATCCTAACACATACAAAATACCACTAGTTCAACTTCCTTTCCCCCTTAACATTACTGTTATAGTATGAACGTTGGTTCACCTTTGGCTGAATATCCTTCACAGTTCTTGGACAGACCACAGCAAATACCGTAACTGTCAAGTAATATTGAGTGTGTCCCAGTATCAGAAAAACTACATTTCTTTGTAGTTTAAAAAAAAAACCCAAAACCCAAACCAACATCATAATGATTTGGTACTATTTAGTTATTTAAACCATACACCTTTGCATACAACAAAATAGTGGTCCCAATAATGTCACTGCAATGTTTCGCAGGCTTTCCACCAACCCACTCACCCTGCCCCCCGATCTAAGACAGAAAGGAAAAAAGTCTGATGCTTAGTCATCTCTGTAAAGATGGAAAAAACCCTGTTTGACACATTGTACAACAGAGTAACTAGCCAATATTTATTCCCTTACTCAAACTTGAATTTTATTATTAGCTGGTCTTGTTCAGGCATAACCAAATGTAACCATATGTTACAGGGCATAACCAAAGACTCTGGAAGGATTTACCTGCCTCTCAATTACAGTAGTTCAATTATAAATTCAATTCCTGTTAAGCTGTGTGTTAAGCAGAAAATGTTGAAACACAAGATGTTTCAGAAATGTGAGTTTAAACTGTCAACAAAACTATTCTTTATGCTTTAGTGTAAATTCTTCAGTATGGTACAGCTGCAAGCCTTCTAAAAGATATTATGAACTATACATACTTATTTAAGACTCCTTCCTTTAGGATGGCTTTAGTCATGATCTGCAGCAGTGTCTCCAGGGCAGTTTGAAGATAAATCTTCAGAGCCTGCAGGGTAAGTAGAGAAGTGAAAGAGTGAGCAATTCCAGCTCAGAGAAGGGAGGGGAAAAAAAAACAACCCCCAAAAAGGTGCTAGAATAACTTGAAGAATCTATGTAAAGCAGGTTAAATAGAATTCCGGAATGTTTCCAAGTTCTCTGCACTCTTTGGTGCAGTGAAACTAGATAGTGTTCTGTTTCATAAACACCAGCTAGCTTCCACAGCTCTTTGTGGTACTAATTTTAATGCTCAGAATTTTGTTTTCTCAAAATTAATACAAACATCAATTCAAGTAAAAGCCAGCACTGTCAGGAGATTTTTTGCTGGGTTTTTTTT
>VXBZ01008879.1:186129-237870 GCA_013399135.1 Heliornis fulica | reverse complement strand
TTTTTTTTTTTTTTTGTAACATAAGATTTGGCTTATAATCAAAACATAGAAAGTTTTGTGGATAAAAACAGCAGCCTAGAAGGGAAATTTGCTACATCGATTTAAAAGACTGCTGTTACGAGAAACAAAGGATATACTGTACTACTTGAGTCTAGCACCATAAACAGAGTAAAACACCAGACAGCTGTACTCTCACCTTCATAAGTTGTTCCACACCAAACACAATAGAAGTGCTCTTGTCTCAAATAGGCAGTCAGGAGGTGTAGCTTTTCTGATACCTAGACATAAGTACAGGCATGCAGTGATTTGGGACACATAAAAGAGTTTGAGTTCCTAACTTTGCTAAAATAGATTTAACCTTCTGCTGTGGTAAAGCTACACAACAGTGTAGCTCCACAGGCCTGAAGTTTCCCGAATTTGTAGCATACAGGACAGGAATTCATGATGTCTGGAAAGTAAATGGCTGAGTTTTGTTGTTAATCCCTCTTTCCAGCCAAGAAACCTGCACTGAAGACAGCGCTAAAAATATTGCCTAGATACTTTATTTCAAGTATACGATGATTTTGGTGCATTTTTTCACATGTAATCTCTGCAAATCAAATGCATAAGGCTGAGAACAGCTCTGTAATCTTGTCCTCAAAAAATGCGAGTTTCCCGTGTCCACCTTGAGATAAAGCATTTTCAGAAATTACGTAGTGATTCTAAAATTCAGCCTGAGACATGAGATGAGGCATCCAAAATTAAAAGCAAATAAATCTATCAAATACATGATCTTGCATATCTCGGCTAAAACACAAAAATGTTTAGAAATTAAATTCTAGACTACTTCCTTCAAAGCAGATGAGCAGTAAATCAGTGGTTTAATGTTTTAGAATGTTTTATAATTTATTGTGTAATGGCTATAAGAATCACTGCTCTAAGACTGCAAAGTGGCCATTCGCTACCGCTTGGAAAATGACACATCCTTTATAATTCTACAGATGTATACATACATCATATATATGTATAAATATATACTTACAAGAGGAAAATTAAATTTTATTGTGAGTCAACCTGTTACTTTAGTTGTAAAGCTTACACTTAGGTCTGAGATTGTGAATTCCTGTTCCTTGTCTTCCTCATCCTTTTTGTCTTCTGGTTCAGGTTCTAGCCAATACCAACTCTCCTTGGGAACATCAATATCCTAAAATAATGAAGGATTTAAATGAAAATTAGTGCGTTCATAGGCTTTCTTGTACGATGCTTTATAAAACCAATTTCTAATAGGTGAGATGTTATGTTTTACGACTTTCCTGTCTAATATAACCAAAAATTACTAAAGCTGTAGCAGAAAACTGAGTACACTGGTCCACAAAAAGGATTATTAACTTGTTTTAAAACAAGTGAATGCATGCTAACGTTAAGTCTTCTTCCATCTATGTTCAATATGTGAAAGGGTAGGCAGCAACATATTCTCACACCAAGGCTATGAACAGATACCCCTTTTAATCAGTTGAAGACAAGTTCCTCTGAATTATTTTACCATGAGATCACATGTTGTTTCCTACTCCACTATAGGTAAAGTTAGAGTCAACATAGGTGATCTAAGCTAATGCAGCTGACTTCATTAGATGCTTCTTACTCCATTTAAATGATCTCAGCAGAACTTGTGGGACCGCATTAGTCTCTAACAGGTTGATAGAGAAAAGAAAATTACCTGAAGATTTCAAGATGCAAAAAGTTTACAGCAGCTCACTGCTACTGCCCATGTTATTCCTTACAGGTGGAAGGTACTTTGTTTTTTTGTTTTGGTTTTTTTTTGTTTGTTTTTTTTTTTGTTTGGTTTGGTTTTTTTGTTTGTTTGTTTGTTTAAATGTTTCTTTGGTGAATCTGTGGGTTCCCTCAGTGATGATCCCCATCCTTGGAAAGAGAGGGAAAAGACCTGTCTGGACATAGTCCCGGACAAAGTGCTTTAGGTGACCCTGCTTTAGCAGGAGGGTTGGACAAGATGACCTTAGAGTCTCTTCCAACCTGAAGTATTCTGGGATGATGTTGCTCCCTCCCTTGAAGTGAACAGCACCATCATTCAGGACACCCTGACACTAGTTCCTGAAAGATACACAAACAGCTCAAAGGTAACCACACAAATGCAGGAGCAAATCCAGGTGAGGTGCGATGATGCAAATTAACACAGGTCCTCACATAAGGCACCGTGAGATTGGTGGACAAGTTCAAATATCTTAATGCTGCACATACATATTTTGAAATATTTTGAAAGGACTGAAGTGTTGCTCACCAAGACTTTTAAGCTAGCTATCCCATGGTGTTTAAGAGAACTTCTAAGATTGGAATTACTATTTTGTTGCTAACCTGTATCTCTAACTTACCCAAACCAACCCCCCCAAAAATACAGGTCTCACTTTTTGCATATCTAATTGCTGGCAAGCCTTCTGGCTTTTCCGAAGGTCCCCTTCCATCTTTCGTTCTTCTTGTTTGTTTTTGAATCTTACTCTGTCAAGAAAAAGCAGATAGCTAAACTAAGCACGCAGGCAAACAGTGACGTGCATTACAGTTGACAGCTTTTCTTAAACAGAAAATCTGAGATCATAGCCCTACCAAGTCTCTCAGACCAGGACAACATTGAAGTTCAGAAGCTCCTTATGACATTGTTTCTATAGGAGCATATGGGTTTTTCTTGGGAAATAAACCTTTGCTACAGAGCTTTTTTGATCCTGCTGCACTGAAAACTGTTTCTCCACCAGGCTTTTGAAAGACATGAAAAAAGTGGTTCACTAAATGTCTGCAAAGGATACAACCTTCCCTAGGCTCCCCTTCTCCACATATAACAAGCAAATCATGAAAAAAATTAAAACACATACCCTGATTTTTTAAAACCAATGAAGGATTACTGTGGGATTATCTGTGGCTTTTATATTAAAAAAAAATATGACACAGGTCTCTTAATTTCAAGTTGCAAATTACTTGAGAAAAGTTAGTATGCATGTTGTTTGCATGATTAATGTTTACCAAAACAAACGGTGCAGCTCACATTTTCAGCATTACAGTATTCATCTGCTTTTTCATTAGGACTGAAAAACAATCACTGTTTCAATTCTTATTTCTCATTAACACATTAAAAGAATAACCAAACTTGGAGCAGAAAAAGGATTGTTTAGACACTGCTTGGGATATCAGTCGCATCGTTTTACCTGAACTGATCTGCTGCTTGTTCATTTGCTTGTTTTTTCATATGGAGTTTTTGTCTGTAGTTTTCCAGTTTTTCTTCAGCTTTTCGCTTTTTTAATTCTTCATGACCAATCCCACTTCTGCCTACATGTGTTCAAAAGATGAACTTAAGCAGTTGAGCAGCTCTAACATACAACTAAGTAAATCAGAAAGTTCCACACAAACCTGTTTTAATGTTCAGAGGAATAGGTTCAACAATGCCTTCTCCTGTAAGACAAAGAATAGGGCAATTTAAGAAATCAGATCTTTCTCAAACTACGATTTGTGCATTACACTGAAGCAGACAAACTGCTTTTGCTATTATGTATGTACATTACCTTGTGGTTTTGTGGGTTGGAAGCTGAAAAATCCCAAACCAATGTACACTTAGTGCAATAAAAATGACCCAGCTGAACTGCAACTCCCTGCCTTTTTTGCTTGCCTGCTAAATACCTTTTACAGGACACTTACCCAAAAGAAAATGGTGTTGATTTGAGAGGTGTAACATACCTTTGATGACTACTTTGTTGCAGCCTTGTATAGCATTTTTCATTCTCAAACCTCATACACTGACAAAATTGAATAATTATCTGGGACAGTTAATTTCCTGATTGTCTGCTAGAGAGAGGCTGAAATAGCACATAATTTTGTTTTACTGATTTTACTTCACCTATAAGGATAAGCCATTGTGCACCATCTCTTTTTGAGAATCCAACTATAAATTCAAAAAGAGGGGCTGGATTTTTTTTTTCCCTAACACTATTAGCTTTGCAAGACCACAAAAACATCCCTAATGCACTTCCAGTAGGCACGCACATCTGGAAGGGCATTTACTGAGCAGCAAGTACTGCCGCTTCCCTCGCATCTCTTGATAGTCTGTAACATTTCTATTTCCATTTTCAGAGACTTGCTGTCATCTTTTCCTCTGCTACTACACATCGACAGTTCAGTAGCGCTAGGGCTCTCAGTGAGACACGTACTGACCCTGTCTATAAATGAAAGGACAATTGAAGTCTCTAAAGTATAAAGGCACACTGGAGTATAGGCACGCATTTCCAGGGAGCAATGAGCTTACCACTTTTGCCAAGGGCCTGGCCGCTCTTGTAGCCCATCTTCTGAAGCAACGTAAAGCCTTTGTTCTCGTTGCCCAGCGCGCTTTTCAACACCAAGTCCCGTCTCTCTTTTTCTTCTTCTTTTATACTCTTTTGCCTGTTCTTCTCGTTGGCTTCTTTTTGCTTTTCTTCCTTCTGAATAGCTTCCTTCACCCGCCTCGCCATGGGTAAGCCCGGCCTCACATCCTGCCTAAGAGTCAGCGATTCCAGCAAAGATTAAACCCAACCACGTCTACAACCGCTTAAGAGGGAAGGAGAAAGGGCCACCTACTTCAGAAACAAATCGGACATGTAGTCTTCCTCCTCGTCTTCCCCCATCTTCAGCGCGTCTGCCTTGCTCCGGCCCGGTCAGCGCGCCGTGCTTCCAGCCGGTCACCCGGAGAGCGGAGCCCCCAGGAGCAGCTCGCCGCTCGGTACGCGGCCGGAGACTGAAGGGGAGAATGCCCGAACCCGGGGAACACCGACCGGACCCGGACTCAGACCCAGGCCACGACCCTCTCCCTCCCCTGGAGCTCCCGCGTCAGCCTTCTGATCGCTACACCTTCTTCCGGTTTCCGTCACCGCCGACACCCGGCGGCCGCGACGCC
This sequence comes from Heliornis fulica, assembly GCA_013399135.1. Taxonomy (NCBI): domain Eukaryota; kingdom Metazoa; phylum Chordata; class Aves; order Gruiformes; family Heliornithidae; genus Heliornis; species Heliornis fulica. The sequence continues at coordinate 232,967 of VXBZ01008879.1, read as the reverse complement.
TCTCTGCCCCCCGGGCAGCCTTCGCCCGCGTAGCCGGAACGGAGCGACGGGGCACCCGGCTAAGCTCCGCTCTCATCCGCCTCCGCTCTGCGCCTGCGCGCAGACACCCTCACCCGCCGGCGCCTGCGCGGCTCTCGCTTCCTGCTGCACGGCCTCAGGTGTCCCCGCGCTACCGAGTCGCGTCGGGGCTGGTGCCGAGCCTGGGGCGAAGCTGCAGGTCCGCTCTGTTTCCCGAGCCGGACCGGCGCACGGTGGGGCTGGAGCGGCCGAGTCCTCCGGTGACGGTTCCGCGGCGGCGCCGACTCGTTACGCGGGCCGGGACGGTAGGAGCGGCGCGGCGGAGTGTGCTGTGAGCGCGCCCGGTGTCTTTTCCCCCCCGCCCCCGGGCCGCAGTCGCGCTGTCACGCCTCCCTCACGTAGCCCGGAGCTGGCAGGACGCGACCGCCCCACGGTAGGAACGTAATGCGCGGCCAGGGACCGTTAATAGCGGCGGGAGGGGGTCGGCCCAGCCCGGGGGTCTGCGGTGTAGCGGGCCGGCGGGTTTGGGTATCCCCTCCCCGGCCCAGCTCGGCGCCTCCGGCTGCCTGAGAGGAGAGTCGCCGATGTTTGCGGGGGGTGATGTGGGTAAGGCAGCGAGCGTCTGGCTGTCCTCTGGCGTTGCTGCTGTGCCGGGGCAGCCGTGCGTGGTTAGCTCTGCGGTGCGGTCCTGAGGCAGTGCTTCGCCCGGGGGTCTCTGAACCAGGCGAGACTCCCTAGGAGAGGTGCTGCAGCTTGCTGAAGGAACCGGCACAGGCAGGCAGACCCGGGACAAAAACCTCGTCCCCCGAGGTAGCCCTTGAGGATGTCGCTGCTGCTGCTCAGCTCTCCTGGTGTTCAGCTTCCCGGGCTAGTCTGCTGAAGTGCCTGCGTCACGAAGGTCCGGAGAGTTATCTAGGCTGTGGAGAAATAGCTGGAGAATAGAATGGAACTCGAGTACATCTGAACGTTTTAGAATCTTTGCAGTCCTTCAACATAACTTACTGGATGCTCGTTGGCTTTGGTAGGCTTCTGCTCGGCACCCTGTGGGAGGTAACGGTGTTTTCCTTACCTGCAACATGCACAGCTAGACCTGGTCCTCGCCAGGGTCAGTACAACTCGGTAGGCCTTTCTGGTGAATTGTGGAGCAAACCTTTGGCCAATGTAGGTCAGCTCTGGAGTCTGACTTACTCCAAGCCTTCAGTTAGCTGAATGTTTTGTATAATCGTGTTAGATCTCTGTGCTTCAGCAGCACAGCTGAGTGTAGGTGCAGGTTTGGTAGCTCAGAGCTTGTGTTTCCTGTTTTTAGAGGAAGAGGGAAGGGAGTGTGTGGAAGGTAAGGGGTTCCTGCCTGTAAAGGCCAGGGAAGTGTTAAAACTTTTATCTGCAGATAAAAAGGAGTAATGAGCTGTACTGTCATATGGTAATCCCGTGCTGTGTGGGTGTGAGGAGCAGTGTAGATCTCGGATGATATCCACAGCGTTGTTTTACTGCTGCTGTCATTGCGTTTCTGCTTTCACGTGAAGGTGTTTTGAGGTGACATGTCTGTGTGTTACTGACAGGTAATACCTTCTCAATTCTTTGTAACTTGGAAAGAAAAAAAAGAAAAAAAAAACCAAATCAGGGGATGTTGTTGAGGGAGGGCTGCATATGCTTCCCTGCGTTGGTCTTCCACATTTGCTGATGTGTAGCTTGAGATATATCTGCTGAAAAATGTTCTAATACAAGGTACTAAAGGGCAGGGAACAAGTTCAGTATTGCTGGCATTGTGATCCTTTAGCTTTATCAGCCTCAAATCATTAAGGTGAGTTTAGAAGCATAATGCAATTGTAGTATTAATATGTCACCCCTTACTACTGTTAAATCTGGGGATTGTTCAAAAATAAATTATTAAATCAGTTCATTTGACTTGAAGAATTGGTTTGGTTTGACCGTGAATGTGGAGGCAGCTGTGTGCACTTGATAGCATAAGTAGCATGCTGCAGCTGTGGAAAGATGATGTCTTACATAATAGGCATAGATGCTGTGCTTTTTTTATTTTTCCCAAGATGCTAGGTTCAGCATTGCTGCATTCAGGTTTTGGGGTTGGGGGTTATTTTTGCTTGCTTTTTGGGGGTTTCTTTTTGCTGAAGATGCTTGACTTAGTTTTGTAATTTTTAGTCAAGGTTTGTTTTGTTTTTTTTTTTTCTGCCTGTTCTGCGTTAAACAGCCACACTTTGATTAAATGTATTTGTTAAGGTTTAGTTGACTGCCAACTGTTTGTTTACGTGGATAGTGTGCTTTTGGTAGTGCTTTGTGGCTGCTCCCCCACTCCAGTTCCCTGTTTAAGCAGGATCCCCAGTGTTTGATCCATAGTATTTTGGCTGTTGTGGAGACTTGCTGCTGCACATTTGGCTTGCTGGATTTCAGAGGGCTTTTATGTCCAGCACTTAAAGCAAGGCTAGGAGGATCTGGGAAGTCTTAGGTCAGTGATGCCCAACTCTGTCGCTGTTCTTGTCTCTCACAAATTTGTAATGGGTAGAAAGTACTACTTGTACTAGGCTTATCTTTTCACCTGGCCTGTTAAAGGCATTGAGAAGGTGGCCAGGTTCATGCCCAAACTTCAGCAGTGTTGTCAAGAGCCTCGATTAGGGACAATCCTTCTGCTTTATGTAAGATAGGTATATGTATGACAGTGAGATGTCTCCTTGTCCTCTTCCATATGGGTTGGGTTTTTTTTTTTGTCTTTAAACAGGGACTTCAATATAGTTTTCTTGGCTCAGAGCACCTTGCAGTTGCCTGTAGGTGTTCTTTTTACACTTAACAGCCCTGTTCTCTGAAATACTAATGTATGTGCTCAGTTGTAAATACATCAGTGGTTTTTATGTGGGGCTGCTCAATAAAGACAAGTCTAAAAAGGCTGGAAGTTTGGTACTGTAATCTATAGATTTCATCTTCATGTTATCATTTGATTTTTTTCAAAACTTTGTGTTGTTGTACTATATACTAATATTTACATTCTTATTTTAGAATTGCTACACAAATTTATAATAAAAACAGAATTTAACCAGTTATGGAGCTGGCTCATAGTTTGCTGCTGAACGAGGAAGCATTAGCTCAAATCACAGAAGCAAAGAGACCAGTCTTTATCTTTGAGTGGTTAAGATTTTTGGATAAAGTGCTGGTAGCTGCTAACAAGGTAATTTAAGTTTGTTTTTACTTACCTTCTTTCTAAAACATTTGTATTAATTTCATGCTAGAGAAAGTTGAAAGGGAACGGCCAGGTGATAACTGTGTGATTTCAGATTCAGCCTGAAAAACCTCTGCATTAGTTTCCTGCTTTTAAGTGTCTAACCGTAGACACCCTGTTATGTAACACATAGCTTGGTTTGTGTTCTTCATAGTCGTAAATATTTGGAAAGTAAGGCCTTCCATGTTGGCATAAAGATTCTCGATGGTAAAGAGGATTAAAAGATGCAGGTATTGCTGTATTTTTAGTGAGTATTTTTAAAAAAGTGAAAATTCTCAGCTAATTCTGAGCTTTTGACATCTGTCTGTGCTATTACTGAGTATATTTCAAATCTGAGAGACAGACAATTTGCTGAATTACATGCAAGTGGGAGTGGTACAAGGTTTACTTCACTCTTGTAGGTTTTTCTGGGTGTTGGATGCAAGACAGGATTAAACTGCTTTTCTTATTTATTTTTGGTCTGTTAACAGACAGATGTCAAGGAAAAACAGAAGAAACTTGTAGAACAGCTAACGGGACTCATCAGCAGTTCCCCTGGGCCGCCTACGCGAAAACTACTAGCAAAAAATCTTGCTGCTCTCTACAGCATTGGAGACACGTTTACTATTTTTCAAACGCTTGACAAGTGTAATGACATCATCAAGAGCAAGGATGATACTGCAGCCTACCTGCCCACGAAACTGTATGTTTAGTGTTATTACGGAAAAGGGAATGATTTTTAGACAAAGTGGTCCTGGATATTACAGAAGAATCTGCCTGCAGATGTGCATGTTGTGTTTACTTACATTTTGCAGGCTTAGTGGGAGTTTACATACACTTGATAAAGCAGAGAAAAGAGCAGGATGGAGAGCAGGGCTCAAAGGTGACACAGGCAGTCAAAGTGAGATGCTTTCCTCTAAGCAAGGGGATGTCTTTTGTTTCTTGACATGTTTTATGTCATGGAAAGGGTAACAGGTGAACAAGTAATGCAACAAAGAAATTCCACCCATAGGATTATTGCTGGGTGCAGTCAGGTACCCCATTTCAGATGGAACCTGAAGATTGTCAAATGAGCATTAAGAGAAGAGAATTTATGTTCCCCTAGAGAGAACTTATATTCCCTTACTGTGATACACCACTACAGTTTCTCAGAGTCTGTATACTTGGATATGTGTGTGCACTGCGTGTGATCCAATTCCTGTTCCAATCCAAATTCCCACCAGTGAGACTGCTTCTCAAGACCATTTGTCATGTATATAGAAGCAGTCTCACTGGTAAGAATTCGGTTAATACCACAAACAGCTTCTGATGAAACAGTTTTTAGGACTCTCCCACACGTACTGCTTCATGTGTTCATGGCATCCAGTTACCCCAGATTTGGACTTCTTCAGACATTATTATAACAACAGGGTCTAATAATAAAAGTCAACATTTGGAGAGATACTGTCCTTCTATATGAAGCTGTCCTGCCTCTGTGAGGAAATTTGTGTAAGTGGGAAGGGTTTTGTACTATAACATACTCTGAATTGTGTGCTACCTACTCAAGTGGTAATCCAGAAGGTTTATTTTGGGCTGCCACTGAACAGGATTTAGACAGGCTGGAGAGCTGGGCAGGGAGAAACTGAATGAGATTTAACAAGGGCAGGTGTAGGGTATGAGATCTGGGGAGGAACAAACCCCAGGTACCAGTATAGGTTAGGGCTGGTGGACAGCAGGACGTCCACGAGCCAGCAATGTGCCCTAAGTGGCCAGGAAGGTCAATGGCATCCTGGGGTGTATTAGAAGCGGGGTGGCCAGTGGGTCAAGACAGGTTCTTCTCCCCCTCTATTCTTCCCTGGTGAGACCACACCTGGAATATTGGGTCCAGTTCTGGGCCCCTCAGTTCCAGAAGGACATAGAACTCCTTGAGAGAGTTCAGCACAGGGCCACCAAGATGATGAAGGGAGTGGAACATCTTCCTTATGAGGACAGGCTGAGGGAGCTGGGTCTCTCTTGCTTGGAGGAGGCTGAGAGGTGACCTCAGTAATGTCTGTAAAAATGCAAAGGGTGAGTGTCAGGACAGAGTTAGGCTCTTCTCAGTGATGGCCACTGACAGGACAAGGGTCAGTGAGTCCAAGCTGAAGCATAGGAAGTTCCATGTGAATTTAAGGAAAAGCCTTTTCACCGTCAGGGTGACAGATCACTGGAACAGGCTGCCCAGAGAGGTTGTGGAGTCTCCTCTGGAGACATTCTGTACGTGTTCCTGTGTGATTTAATCTGCGTGATCCTGCTCAGGCAGGGTGGTTGGACTAGATGATCTTTTGAGGTCCCTTCCAACTCCTAACGTGAATCTGTAATAATACCCACTCAGATAACTCAGATACATTGGTGTTCTTTGAAGCTGCCAATTTCTCTGTTACTTTTTATCTTTTAAACAGAAAGAGAATTTAAATGCACAGTTTATCATCCAGTATAATTAATGGATAATAAGTTGATTTTTATTCACCGATGATGATCAAATCATACATTTCTTCTTAAGTATCAGGGTTTTTTTAGGTGTTATAGGAAAAGAGTGCACCTACTAATGCCTGTTTTCATAGGGCTGCTGTGGCATGTGTTGGAGCGTTTTATGAAAAAATGGGCAGAATGCTGGGTAGTTCTTTTCCGGAAACAGTCAATAATCTTTTAAAATCTCTGAAAAGTGCAGAGGTAAGTTTCAGATTACTTTTATATATGTGGCCTTGATTACATTTAACTAAAACCTGTTTCTCCAATGTCGAAGCAATTTTTGCAAAAAACGCAATTTTTGTTTTCTACCTAGAAAAGCTCAAATCTCTTGCATAGTTAGTATGAAGTGTAAGTGAAGTATGTTCACGTTAGTATGTTCGTGTGTTTTTACTGCAGAGACTGGAGCTTTGTAATATGTATATTATGGTAGTTGCATCACAGTAGCATCAATAGTTAAAGTTGTTAAACTGTGGTATGTACCTTCCTGTACCCTGATTTAATGTGCAGTTGATTTAAAATGCATAACGAATGCTTAAGCTTTGCAACAAAGGTGTTGCAGGATGCATTGAACCCTGAAAAGAAACGGTGTATCAGAGAGATGGTGTCCTGGCTGGCAGTGGGTCTGACTTGGTGCAGATACATCTGTGTGGGTATTTTTTGCGGGCGTGTGAGGGTGTTAATGTATTTAACAAATTGGAAGGGGTCCTAATTGTGTGGATATTACCTGGCAGCTACTGTTTTCAGCTGTGGTGTTAAAAAAAAACCACGTGAGTTTTAGTTATTTTTTTTCCCCTCCAACTGTGAGCTCCTGCCTGTGTGCAGGTGTAGTAGGAAGCTGTTGACTACCTGGGCTTCCTCTTCTCTTGTACTGATTGACTTTAATTCTTCCTGGGACTGCAGCAGATAAATGGTGGGACAGGACAGAAGCATCTTCTTTAGAGCCAATTATTATCTGGGCTCATCTTGATTTAACTGACAACTGAAACAGTGTTAGTAAGGCTGTGTATGGTGCTTACTGCTATGTAAACCCAGCTAGGTATTGGTTCTACATGATTTCTGGAAACATTGATAATATAGTTCACTGAGATATAGTTCACTGCACAGAAGCAGAAAAATATGCTTATTCAACTGGTTCGTGGTTTTAAGAACTGACTCGATTTGTTTGCATAAATGCTTTGTCTTGTGTGTGTGCAGTCTCAGGGCCGCAGTGAAATTCTGATGAGTTTACAGAAAGTCCTAAACGGACTTGGAGGAGCAGCAGCTTCTTGTCACCGTGATACTTATAAGAATGCCCGATCTCTGTTGACGGACAGGTCTATGGCTGTACGATGTGCAGTGGCTAAGGTAAGTGTGTTTCTCACCAGTTCCAGAAATATGGTGTACCTGCAGTTGAACTGTGACCTGCTGTTTATGATGGGAAACTTGATAATTACTTGGGCAAGAAGTTCTTGGTAAGTTTACTCTGAAGGCTCAAGCAGTTGACTTACATAATGTAAATGGAGGTACAGTAATACTGTATTCCCTACTTTCTAAACATATATGAGCATATATAAAATATTAGCTGTGAGCCACACAGCTGTGAGGTTTTTTGGTAACATAGTTCTATTTTATTTTTATTTCAGTGTTAGCCTATTCCATGAGTCTTCTAATTGCTTGCTTAGCCAAGATATTGGGTGTGTGAAATTAATGCTGGAAATATTCCCAATAAAATATTTGCTGAATAAACCTGACAATTACACTGATACTTAGATAAAAGGTAAGAATGGTCTCCATTGGTGCTCAGCAAGTCTTTTTTTCCTGCAGTGTCTGCTGGAATTACAGAATGAAGCGGTGTTTATGTGGACAGCTGAATTGGAGAATGTGGCAACGCTGTGCTTTAAAGCTCTAGAAAACTCAAACTATGGTGTGCGAGTTGCAGTGTCAAAGCTTTTGGGGACAGTCATGGCTACAGCACTGATACCAAAACAAGCAACAGGTACAGTCCTTCTGGATTACATTTTCAAGTGGACAAAATGCTCCTTCCGTACTGTGTTACTTGACAGTGTGTCATGAAACATTGCTGTTCTGGTAGAGGGAAGCTCATAGTTGGATTGCTTGTTTTCATAAACTCTAATCCAGTAAGAGTAAAGAGTACAGGTTCCTTGTTGTAGTCATACAATCATCTTGGAAAAGGAGATTATTTAAGCACGAAAACAAGCCATTACCTGAAATACTGGCTATGTTTCTGTTTGCAAGGCAGTTTTGAATTGAAAAGCCTGGTTTCAGGATCATTGGTCATGTTGCTTGGAACTTTGGGATCAAATGACTACTCTTCTTTTTGCAAAAGTGATGCGACAGAATGTGAAGAGAGCAACACTTGAGGAGGTCTTGGAGCTCATGGCCACTGGATTTCTGCGAGGAGGATCTGGTTTCCTAAAGAGTGGTGGAGAGATGTTAAAAGTGGGAGTCTCTGTCAATAGGGAAGTGCGAGTTGGCGTTACCCAGGTTTGTGACAGCCTATAATTTAAAATTTTTAAATAAATTATCATTTATACATAACTGTAACTGTTAGGAAAAATACACGTTCTTTATATGTTTACAAGTCTTATTTGACTCTTATGAGATGTATACGTGGTATTCACCTAAGCTATTTTATCTTATTATTGATATGAAATAACAATAGATAAAATTATGTTTTAAGGAAAGCTTATTTGATTAGCGGGAGTAGCTCACAAAAATGTTCAGAAAACTTCAGTGTATTAGACTTTAGGTCCCTTCTTAAGTTTCTTTTTAAAGAGGACACACTTTTGTCCTTTTGAATGGGCAGCCAGCCCATTTTCAGTTGAATAGGGAAAGTTTCCAGATTTGTTAAACTAGGTTTCTTTTTCTATATATCTGTCTTGAGTTGAAGAAATCTGCTGAATGTGGAGGCTCCACTTGTTTGATAGAGAAAGGTGGCAGTAGCATCTCCTCAAATTCAGACATTCTAACTCTGACATATGTTTCAATACGCTGCAGTATCTTGCCAGAATCCAGATTTTTTCTCAGCCTTTTGCAGGTGAATGTGAAAATGCCTGGTCTTCATTGGGAATTAGATCATGTTCATATTTCTGCTGTTACTGATGTGCTGCTCTTAAAATTTGAGAAAGACACATTTCCAGTGGACTGGGTTTTTCCTGCTGTAATCCAAAGAGTACTTTCCTCTTAGCAGTGTAGGAACTGATCTTGGCACTGGGAAACATTTCCTTTCGATGACAAAGACCTGGCTAATGGATTGATTCATCCTGCTTAGCCACATTACGGTTGTTTATAACCAGCTGGTCTTGATACTGTACTGCGTTATGTATGAATACAGCTGTAGTCTTTAGCCTTTGGTGACTGAATATAGTCTTTTGTTTTTGCTTTAATTGGATCTATATGTAACTTCTGATTTTGCAGGCCTACGTTGTATTTGTTACAACATTAGGAGGTCAATGGTTGGAGCGCAACTTTGCTACATTTTTGTCACATGTACTTGATTTGGTCTCCCATCCTCGTGCAACTCAGACTCATGTGGAGGCAGTTTACTCTCGAAGATGCGTGTCCTTTATCCTGAGAGCAACTGTGGGCAGCTTACTCGGGGAGAAAGCACAGATCGCAGCTGCAAAAGACATATGTCAAGCTATTGGTAAACAAATGAAGGCAGTGGGTGAGAACCATTTTTCTTTATTTGGGACCTGTTGGAAGTTACTGATGTTATAGTTGGCCAGCCATTTTTCAGTTTTCTTCATCTGCGGGCAGTAATTTTGCTGTTACAGTGAAAGAGAATTCAGTTGCTTTCTCTTTGCAATATGATATCCAGAATGTTAATTCTACTTGGAAAGTGATGGGGTGAAGCTGGCTGGTTATTCTGTGATGGCTTTTGGTGTTGCGTCTGAAAAAGTGCGTGTTTGCAATCTGTCTTGGGTTGGGAGAGGTTGCCGTGATAGTTACACAGAGTTCTTCACTACCGCTCCTTAAGATCAGGATCTCATAGGTCCTTTTGTATCCCTCACTAAAATCTGTACTGACATGCTACTGGATTTTACTCAAATTGACAAATAAAGATTTAATATGAAATCTGGAATCGGAAAAGGTAAATGTGGCCCCTTTGCAGAACCTCACTGAATATGTAATCACTAGGGGGACTGACAAAGCTCTGTTGGCATTTGTTTCTTGTGGAATTAGTTAACTCGAGCTAAAGATTAAGAAAGTAAACTGAAATTGCACAACAGTGCATTTACCAAATGTATGTTTCTTCTCCTTCTGCCATCTAATTTGAGTTTAAAGTAACGTTCAGCATATGGAAATGGAGTTGAGTTTTGAAACTTTTGCAGGTTCTTCTCATAGCTGTTTTTTGATAGGGTAGTATGTTTTGATAGCGTAGGTTTGGAAAATTAAAAGGCTTCTGATTACAGTTGATCTGAGATTAAATTCCTCCTCCTGTTATGTTGTCAAAGTTACAGGAAATTCCATTGTATAGGAAGAACTGTTTAATTTTTGGTTTTAGTTTTCAATTAATTTGATGATAAATTGGGAGGAATTTAATTTGATAACAATTGCTTCCCTTCATATAAGAGAGTGATTTTTCTAATTTTTTACTGTAATAGACATGTAAACATTAAGCTGATCCTAAAGTCCCTTTTCTTTGTAGTGGCAGTTGTTGCTTTTGGGATATTGAGTAGGAAAAGAAACATACAGTGGGATCTGTGAACTTAACTGGGTAACTTTCAGATGATTAATCATTGTGAATATCTACTAAAGGTCTGATCTTATTTTTCAGTTTTATTCCATATGTATACGTATAAATTTGCATGCTAAACCTGGATGTGTCAAGATTTTATTTTTATTTACTGTGCATACATAGGTACAATATACAAATGCTGCATTTGTATACTTAGCTTTGCTGTATTATACTACTAATCCTACCTTTTGGTGAGCTGCTATCCTCAGTAACCGCTGGACATCTGCTTATCACGGTCTTTGGGTGATTGTGTTTGGCTGATAGCTGTAAAACTATTTTCTCTTCAAAATGTATTAGCTTTGTGAGTTCACGCTATGACCAAACTTATTTTGTTTTGGTACAGAACTGGTGTCAAAACTGACCCTTTCTATCCTGTATATGTGTGTCATTTAAGTGATAGTTAAGCAAGATACTTTTGTTTTCTTCTCTGCAGAAGCAGTAGTGAATGATGCTAACAGTGAAAATAAATCTGGAGCTGCTGATGTAGCTGCAAGCCAGCATGTGATGGTGTGTGCTCTCCAGGAACTGGGTAGTCTGGTTCAGAGCCTGAATGCAACTGCATCTCCTCTTATTCAAGAACCCTCTATTGGTATGCAAATAAAAGTGAGACATATGAGCAATGAATATGAAATATTAAGTCTAGTTAGATAACAAACCAGTGTGTAAGAAATAACACGAAACTTGCACTCCTTGGAGTACTGTAGGTAGCTAAGTTTGTCCAGGTCAAACTTGAACTGAAGTTTGACAAAGTATTAAGCAGCCACTTTGATGGGAAGTCTGACCAAAGCTATTTTTTTAGGGCGAGTTAAATTGTAAAGTTGCGATTTTTAGTACTTTAGGAAGGTGTTGGTGGGGAGACAGGTTGGACTGAAGAGATCACAGTTAGAAAGCAGGATTAGCCGAGCATGGGGGTTTGGATTGTGCTTGCATCTGTCCACAACATGAAGCAGAAGTAAAAATCAGTCTTACTGTTGCTCTGTGTAAAAGTCTGTAAGAATTATCTAGTGCCAGAGGCTTACTGCCTCTTTTCAGCTACCCAAGCAGTAGAATTCAGTGTTGGGGCTCTGGCAGCTCCAGCTCTGCTGGTAAAACTTGTTGTGGAGCAGCATAACACTAGTAACACTCCTGTCTTTCCTTAAAGAAAAAGGTAAAGTCATAAAATTCAAGTACTTTTATTCTGACTGTCTTAACTTTCATGTTGCCTAATATTGATTCTGTTACTTGTCTACATATATTAAAAAGTCCATTGCAACTTTGAAACTGTAAACTCTCTTCCATAGGTCTGTTGGAGACTGTAACTTCAGTTCTTCTTCATCCCAGCATGGCTGCTCGACTTGCTGCCGCATGGTGCTTGCGTTGTGTAGCTGTGGCATTGCCTTTTCAGCTGACTCCATTTTTAGACAGATGTGCAGAAAGACTCAACAATCTGAAGACCTCCCCTGAAGCTGTTAGTGGCTACAGTTTTGCAATGGCTGCTTTGTTAGGTGGTGTGCATCAGTGTCCCTTAGGTATTCCTCACGCCAAGGGAAAGGTGAGATGAGTGTTTCATCTGTGAGTGTAGTGTCATAGTTTTAATAGAAGTAATAGTTTTGCAAAATGTGTGATATGGCAACAAGTTAAAGCATTGAAATTGAACTAACAAGAGTCATGGTGTGTGTTTATACTATTTTGGATGCAATACTTGCCAGTTTTTTTTTCCTGTGCTCTCTTTTACGTATTTGCATTCTTGTTTGGCATAATAATGAATAATTGCTGAAGAGAATATCACTGCCTGTATTGTCACAGGTATGACACTAATTGTCTGCATAAAATGTAATCTGCCTTCTTTCTTTGCATAAAATGTAATCTGCCTTCTTTCTTTACAGAAGGTCACTTTAAGTTATTTGAGAGCATCTTTGTATGTAGTCTGTAAGGGTGGATGTGTAGCAGTAGCTTGCAGTGGCTTAATCTATATTTTTAAAATCCATTGCTTATTGTCATTGGTGCAGATGGTGGTCAGTATTGCTGAAGATCTGTTACGAACTGCTGCACAAAACAGCAGACTCTCCTTGCAGCGGACCCAAGCTGGATGGCTTTTACTTGGAGCACTTATGACTTTGGGTTTGTAAAAACAGTTGCTTTTCGTTTAATGCTTGTTCGACATTACTGATTGTCCACCGTGACAAATGGTGTCTACATGTAATCAGTGCAGTATCTAGCACAAGAGTACTACTTATATCAAGGGAAACACTGTTGAAGCATTTCTTCTAGCAGTGTTTTTTATGCTGCAGACAAGATTATTATTTATGTAGACTGAAGGGTAGTAGGTGTCCTACCTAAAATGAAGAAAAAAATAAAACTGCTCTATCTTTTGGAAACGCCAGCATTTAGTCATTCTGTGAAACGGGAAGAATTGCCCACAATCTTCCTTAATACTGTGGTTAAGAAGAAATGGGCTGTAAACAAAACATGAGAATTCCAACACACTGCGTTTGTGCCCCTGGATAGAGAGAGGTACTGATTAGAAATGTTAATGGTTTAAAAGCTATTCAGTTGTTGTCTAAAAAGCCAGCCTCGTCTAAGATTGTTCAAGTCTGCCATCACAGAAATAGCAGAAATATATTTTGAGAGGTTTTAAGTATACTCTCATATTGTGCAGTAGTAGTGGATTTGTTTGGGGCTTTTATACTGGAAAATACGATAAAGTTCTGATGCATTCTGCAGTATCTGATCTCTTGGCAAATAGCACTTTGCATTTCATCTTGCTTCTCTAATTTTTTCCCCAGCTTATTGTCATGTTTTTCTAATAGCACAGCACTACTTGGGTTGTTCTGCTCCAAAATATTTTAATGCACTGGATTTTCTGGAGCTTTTTAATACTTGACCATTAAACTAGCAATATAATCAGTTTTCTACTCGTTGTATGAACAAGTTAGGGTAGGTAAAGAACTTGCCTTCAGAATAGTAATATATTGAAAAATGAAGTCAGAATAAAAAGGTAGTGAAAAAACAGTTGTCAGGGGTTACTTATTAGATGGCAATATATGAATTTCCTGGTTTTAGTACTGCTATCAACAGACTTATCTATGCTATTTATTTTCCACACTTTCAACCTAGAAATGAAAATTTTCTTCCTTTTTGTTTTGTTGAGGAATACAGCTTAAAGAGCAAAAGCTTTCATGGATGACATTTTCACAATTAAATACAAGTTGTTACTATATCATCACTTTATTTTTATTGCATAGGTCCTTCTGTTGTTCGGTATCATCTGCCTAAAATGTTGCTGCTGTGGCGAAATGTGTTTCCCCGTTCTCTGAAGGAGCTGGAAGCAGAGAAGGCGAGAGGAGATTCTTTTACTTGGCAGGTAACACTGGAAGGCCGCGCTGGAGCTCTGTGTGGTAAGAATTTCAAACTTCAAGTTTACTCATTCACAGTAAACCAAAACGTAATCCCAAGCATTACAGAGAGAACTGTAACTTCCATGTTTTTTTTTTTTTGAAAATCAGTAAGATGTGTCAGGTTTTCATCACTGTGACATGGTTTAGGCATATAGTTTTATGAACACGTCACACAGTCTTGGAATAAACATTTTGAATTGCTGTTCTTTTGGTATTCTCCTGGGGTCTTTGTCTTGCTCATGCTTTACATTTTTTCTCAGAAAATTTCAAGTTAAACTATTTTTTTTTTCAGCTATGAGAAGTTTTGTTGCTCACTGTCCTGAGCTCCTTACTGAGGATGTGATCAGGAAATTAATGACGCCCATAGAATGTGCCATGACAATGATGTCACAGTAAGTAGGCAGTTTCTGCTCTTTAGTCACTTCATGTCTTTTCCAGGACCCGAAATACCGAATTTGTTTTAATTCATATTTTGACTTAGTACTGCACTATCACTGCTTGTCCATGTTGGAAGAAAAATTGCGAGCACTGTGTTAATGACCAGTAGCTTTGTCAAAGCGCATTACTGCATAGCCAGTGCTGAAGGGCCTACTGTGGTAACCTTTGTTAACTGTGCTGTGGATTTCCACGTCAGTGAACGTGTGCATTCCTAGTTGGTTTATCCTTGTGTGAGAAATGAGAAAGATGACACACTTGTATGCTAGAGGTTAATAGATTAAACTGTCCTCTTACAAAGTACACTAATCAAAACACTTGAAATGTTTTAAAGAATAAAAGAAAAACAGAGCTTTAAGATTTTTTTTTTCTCCCCACCTCTTAAAGGTAGGAGGTACATGCCTCTGATGTACAGCAGTGTGTGTTGTAAAACAATGTGCTCTGTAGAGTTTACCCAATTATCAGTACATTTTTTGAGGTATGTTGCGCCCAGTAGTTCTCTGAACACTGGTTTCTTGTCTTGGCTAGAGGCAAAACTTGTGAATAGGAATCTGAAAATGCTCTCTTCAGTAACTGCAGTGTTTCTGGCTGTCTCTCTTTCACTTGTTCTGTAGCATTCCATCAGTAATTAAAGCCCACGGAGCTCATCTCAAAGCTAGTGCAGCTATGGTCCGTTTAAGACTTTATGATATATTGGCTTTATTACCTCCGAAGACATATGAAGGTACAGAAATTTTAAACAATTTTTATTAAAATTAAACTTCTGCTTATTCCTTTTGATGCATTTTGGTGCTTACCTTCAAAGCAGATAGAAGATTCAAAATGGAATCTCCCAAGATTTTTGTAGTATATTGCTCAACTGTCAAGGTGACATACAGTATAACTACAGAATGTGACTATTGCAAAATATTCGATTTGAATAATAATATTAGAGTAGCACTTACAGTATAAATGTTACTCCTGTTTATAGGATTGAGAAGGATGGAGATTATATTCTCAAATCCAATTTATGTGGTTTTTGTTGCTGTTACTTGAAAAATAGAGAAAATAATTTCTGAATGTACTCAAAAGGCAGATGTGAGAGTGAAAATTTAGTTTTGGTTTCTGATGGTGTCTTTTTTAAACTTGTTCTTGATCTATTGGACAGATTTTAGATTAATAAATTAGCAGGCACTGTCACATGATCTGACAGATAACCTTTTTTGGTTTTGTGGTGGTGGGATTTTTTTTTTTTTGTTTTGTTTATTCATTAAATGTATCACATTGATGTCATACACATGGATCACATGGATGAGGAAACTTCTGCAAAATCTGGATTGTCATCTTGGAAGGGATGTCTTGGTCTCCTGCTTAGAACTTTGATTTGGGAATGGGGAGTGTGTTTGAAGCCTTGCTCTCAACTATAGTCTTATCAGGTTTACTTATCTGTTTGCTACCTATAAAACTGAGGTAATGTTACATGCTTTGATTTGTAACTTCTGATGTCTAGCTGAAATGTTTTGGATTATTTTTAATGTCTGTCCTTTTAGGATCATTTAATGCGCTTCTTCGAGAGTTGGTGGCAGAATTTACTTTGACAGACAACTCTGCTAATACAACCACATCACTCCTAAGGTCTCTTTGTCATTATGATGACAGTGTTCTTCTTGGCTCTTGGCTGCAGGAAACGGATCATAAGTCAATTGAAGACCAGGTAATAAAAATCCATGAGGATAGTGCATTATTTGCACTCTGTGTGCTCTGTGTGTGTGGGGAAGCCTTTGAAAACTGAAGCTTCATGCCTTGTTGTTAGTCTTATTTCAGAGGTTTGTTATGGTTGTGGTTAGTGAACTCACTTAATTTCTTCAAATGAAATCAAGACACCTTCCCTCATCTTCCTAGTCTAGCAGTTGGTCTCATCCATTTCTCCCAGTTCAAAAAAATGTAAGGTCCACTTAACATTTTCTGTAATGACTAGAAAGGGCTGACCTCTTCTTCTCCAGCCTTTTACTCTCATACATTATTTGAGATGAAATAGAGAAAAATTGGATGTGTGTCTGGGTATACTCACCAACCTGTCTCCATAATTCTGCTCTGACTTCCCTAGACAACTAACTGTTTTGAGCATTTGCTGCGCTGTGCTATCATAACCTTTGCAACTCAACTGCTCAGAAATTTCTTGGAGTAAGAAGAAGGTGGGGGGAAGCTGAAAATGCCTCTTCTGCTCCAGCCTTTCTAGTAATGATAAGGTTTCTCAGAAGGCAGCTGTCTTGTTTGAGCAGATCCAAAAGCCCAGACTAATACCAGGTGTGAGAAATGAATGAGAAACTGTTTCTGAGAGATCAGCATGTCAAAGTGAAAAAGGGGTTTACAAACTTCATTTATTTGTGGAGGACATAGTAGAGTTCCAGTATAATCTTCAATCCACAGAGCTTTCCAGGTTGCTTCTCCCCCCATTTTTAAATATATTTGTTTTTAACCTCTAACCTGTAAACCAGTGTTGCTGTCAGTAACTGAAGCCTTGTGGCGCATCACAGGATTCTCTTATGATTGGTTACGTTTCTTTTTTTTAGTGATATGGAAGGCTCAACACAGCCACTAGAACCTTATTTTGTTTATTGACTAAGTAACTAACAAGCTACAAAAATAAGGTTTTCTTCAAAAAAAATAGTTGATTGTTTAAATGTGTTTCCTGAAAGAATAATGGTTAGGAAGTATTTTCGGGATGGTAGGAATGCTAGTAATTTTAGTACTGTTTCTCAGTCTTACTATGTAGGGCAAGATTGTTACAACCAAAACTGATCATTTAATATACTGTGTTGTAACTCAATGTTCAGAGGCTGAACAAACAGCCTTTTTTCTGGAACGCCACTTTGTAGGTAGTGATCCAGAATTAATCTGCTTTTCTTTGATATCCATCTCTTGCTATCAGGAGTGTTAGTTTGTGCATTTGTCCAGTTGTTAACTGCTTCAACCCTCCAGAATTTATCTGGCCGTGTACATGCTGGTGTGTGTATGCAGGGTGAAACTGCAGTTGTATGGAGGTGTTTGTAAGCTGTTTTGTTGCTCTAGGCCACTGCATGCTTGTTTTGGTTTTTCTGTAGTTCCAGATTTTATTTGTGAAGGTATATGAAGAGGTATTCATATTATGTGGCATTTTTCAGCTACAGCCAAACAGCGCATCTGGAAGCGGTGCCTTGGAACATGATCCATCTTCTATTTATTTGCGCATCCCTGCTGGTGAAGCTGTGCCTGGTCCCCTTCCTTTAGGAGTATCTGTCATCGATGCATCTGTGGCTCTCTTTGGTGTGGTTTTTCCTCATGTCTCTTACAAACACAGGTCAGTTTACATCAGTGTTTGATGTCAGAATCTAATGCCTGGTTCTCTGCTTAGTATTATGCTTTGGGTGCTTTTCCTTGAAATGAGAACCCGCTTTGGTATCAATTGTCTTTGAATTCAAACTTCTCTATTTGGTGTTCATCATGTCTCAGGCTTCCAAAATATGAATTTGTGTCTAAACTCAGATTAGAAATAAAGTGATTTTTTTTTTTCCGTTTTTGATGATTAGGCTTCAGAGGTGGAGGCTGGATACTTTTTTCCTCTTACTACGTTTAGCAGCAGTAATATCTGCAACCAAAATTTCATGAAAAAAAGCCATTGTAAGGAACTTCAAATCAGCCTTGAAAATGTAGCAGTGGCATCCATTGAGTTTAATTTGGCTTCCATGAATAAGACTGTTTGTTTTATACTCAGCAATTTATTTTACACATGATGAAAAAGAAGAAATGGAATTCAGCTTATTTTTCCTTTGTGTTCCACACATTGCAGAGTTATAAGCTGTCAGGACTACTTCTGTCAGTTTAGCACTTTGTCACTGAGCACAGGGAAGGCAGCTCTGTGACGCATTTCAGAGTAAATTACGCTTCAGTGAAATCTTGATAGGAACAGGTTGGGGTTTTTCCTAGCAGTCAATCTCATTTTGCAGTACAGGATAGACTTGAGGCCAGTTTGCAGTAATTCACCTTTATCCCTATCTGTTAACTAAGGAAAGGTTTGTCTGGGGAACTGCTGAGTAGGTGCAGATGATACATGTTCTTAGTATCTTCAACAGTGTACTCCTTCTGCCAGTAACATTTTCTGACATGGTTAATGGTATAAAAATAGAGATTAAAAGAGGAAAACAATAGGAACGCTAGTGGGAATGCGGAAGGCAAATCTACTTTGAATGTTAGTGGAGAGTCAGCATTTTCCCACTCGTGTTCTCATACACTTAGCAATATAGCTAGAAAGCTCTATGAATACTCACTTCTTACTTTTGGTGGTGTTTTCCTCAAAAGTGATAGTAAACATTTCTGAATGTGCTGAAAGAACAAGTAAAGCAAGGCTGGCTAGAAACTACCCTTTGTAAAGTGAATGAATACTGTCTGCGGTCCTGGCAGAATAAATTCTGGTGTGGAACTTAAAAGACACTTTTGTTGTGCACAGAATTTTATCATCAGTGTACTAGTATTTTGAAAGAATGTAACTTAAATTATGTTTTTTTCCTTTTAGATTACAGATGTTGGATCACTTTGCTGAATGTGTCAAGCAAGCTAAAGGTGTTCGCCAGCAAGCTGTGCAGCTTAACATCTTTACTGCTGTTCTTAGTGCCTTGAAGGTAAAATTTGTAACTTGTAATAGATACAAGAGTTCAGCAGTTTGACTCCTTGATTTGTGTTTGATACAAAAAGCTGTTAAAAATATTACTAAAGTTACCACTTAAACACTCAACAATTTAAATAAATACCAAAACTGATTTTTTTTTCAGAAAATAGCATGAGCTCGTCTGCATGTATCAGTACAGAGCATAGATAAGGCTCATCTAGTCAGCATTCTGTAGTATTCAGACTTGTCCTTGTCTAACCCATTTTTTTCAATCCTGTAGTTTTCTTTGCACTGAACTAATGGATTTAAGTACTTTGTCACTTATACTAACAAAACCCCTCATGACATAGACTATTGTGCATATGAGGTACATAGAAATTCAAAAGAAATACAGATTTGGGTTACCATTTCAGATGCTTTAATATTTTTCCTCTTAAGACTCCCCTAATGCTGCATAGAAGTCTCGATGCACAGGTTTGCTGACTTCAGATTTCGCTGACTTCACTTTGAAGTCCAACCTCATGCTATCAAGTCAGGAAGCTAGACAGCAAGTCACAAATCGTATTTCTGAGAAATAATTGGTTTCAGTGGCTTACATTGCCACAAGGTTTTGTGGAACAGTGTCTTAGAGTGTAAGATTTTCTTTCTACCAGTCAAATTTCTTAAGGCACTTTTAGTTTCTTCCTGATGCTGTTGTCTAACAGTCTCATGGATTTGAAATGATATAAAACATTTGTCGTTGTTTTCCTTGTTCATCTTCAGAGCAGCTAAGTCCTGTGCACTGCGGAAACTACCCTCATAGAAGTGCCAGCCTGTAATAGAAGAGTGGATGAGTTTCTTCTTGTCTGAGTTTTGACATACAAATAATGGTTGTCTAGTTTAAGCTAATTGTTACCTGGGCTCTGTGTCCATGGTTGATGCGGCAAAACTGCACCTCTCTTACTTGCTTTGTTCTTAGAAGCATGAACCACGTTTGTTGCAAGTTGAAAAGTAGATTCCGAGACAGGTGCCCAGAAATTCCCATGCCATGCAAAATGGCTGAAGGATTGTCAGAATAGTAAGAGCTAAAATGAGGATTCAGGGAATCTGTGGTAGGCTCATCAACTTATTTGCCTGTAATGCATGCAGTGTTTGTACATTTTACACTTGTTTAATTATTCTTCACAAAGTAAAAGATTTCTTGGAAGCTGTAATGAATGGTGATGTGCCCTTAATGAAATAAGGGAAATGAAGGAGCTGTGGAAGCAGAGTATAGTATTATAGATCTGTGGAATGTTCATAAAACAAACTGTACAAATGTTTCGAAAGATGTGATTATTATGAAAAAATAATTTCATATACTTCAAGTGTCTTTGACTTAAGTGATTCTTGCAGAAACAAAACAGAGCTGTGGTTTTCCTGTCTGATAAAGAGATGTTGCAGTCAGATTTTAGTGTTTCTTTTTCTTTTCTTCTTTTCTTTTTTTCTCCCCTGGGGTATCCTGTGTAAAGCTAGCTGAGATTCAGTATCTATGGGGTGCATCTAGCATTGCAGTACGTTTGATAAAAAAAGACTGATGCAACAGATCTTCCTGTAAGCAAAATAGGTAGTGTTGGGAAACCTGCGACTATGTTGTTGGTTTTGAGTTTATATTTTCAACAAGTATATTTTAGGATAAATAACCACAAATTAAAAAACAGTGAAAGTGCATAATTTTAAATCAAAGTTCTTGAATATAAAAAAATTATTCTTACATCTTCTTTCTCCCCCCCTTATGTAGGGTTTAGCTGAGAATAAAAGCACGTTAGGACCAGAAGAAGTCCGCAAATCTGCTCTGACGCTGGTAATGGGTGCCCTTGATAATCCTAACCCTATTTTGAGATGTGCAGCAGGTGAAGCTCTTGGCAGAATGGCTCAAGTAGTTGGAGAAGCCTCTTTCATCGCTAGAATGGCACAGTACAGTTTTGATAAGTAAGTTGGTTTTGATTCAGAAAAAGAAATTGAAATACAATTTAGCATAGTTTGGAAGATTACTAATTACCATATTGATTATTCTCTTCATGATTTTTTGCCATGATTCTGTAGGTCTAACAAACCTTCAAACAGAATCTTCTCCTTTTGATTTAATGCATGTGAGTCTTTAGGGAATAAAAGCTGAGTTGTTAAATTACTTGGAATTTGAGGTAATGCCAGTAGTTTTTGATGAGTTACTTGAAGGTGACTAAACAGAGCTTACACTAAACATCTCTGTAATATGAGTGGTGTGGCAGTGGTTGTCTTTCATCAAAATATTCTCTTTACATATTGATTTAACTTATCTACTGGTCCAGTCATTCCCAGCCTGTGGAACTAGTTGGAACTAAATGGTCTTTAAGGTTCCTTCTGATCCAAACCATTCTATCATGTTATGATTTGCGCTATTATGGTACGTGAAGGTTTCTTTCTAACAAATGTAGTAAATGACATTATTTCCTTTTATTTAAATGTTGATAGGTTAAAATCTGCTCGAGATGTTGTATCAAGAACAGGCCATTCTTTGGCTCTGGGCTGTCTCCATCGGTATGTTGGTGGGATAGGTTCTGGACAGCATCTGAAAACTAGTGTCAGTATTCTCTTGGCTTTGGCACAAGATGGTACCTCTCCTGAAGTCCAGGTAAAAACCACAATGGCCACAAAATTACTTTAAAATGTTCAGGATTTAAATTAAAAATTAAATTATCTGTTCAGATGTTTTTAAATAGGGATTGTTACATGTAAGCCACATGGTAGGGATGTAGCGCAAGCCAGGGAGCATGAAGAAAGTGGGACTTCCCTTATAAACCGTTAGAGAACAGAATCCCAAATATGTACTGCAATTAAAATATAGCCCTACTGTTAGGGAGGCAGTTGCAGGTGGTCAGATTAATTCAGAGTGACAAGTGCCTGTCTGTTTGACAGCTGAGCTAGAGAAATTCCCTGCGGGCATATCACTGACTGACTGTAATTGTAAAGCAAAATGTTTTACCTGTTTAGTTTTACCTTAATGACCTAAACTAAAGTTTTTAATAACTTGTTGATAGTTAACATGTGATCAGTTACTTGGGACTGAGGTGGCAAGCAGTATTTTTCTTAGCCAAGTAGATCTGTTGGAAGCTGAACTGCAGTTAGGGGACAAAAGGGCAACTAGTAGGAGCCAAGTCTGAGACATGGCAAAGGCAAAGAAGAATTTGTCCACTCTAAACTATAGATGTGTGGGTAGAGTCTCTTGAGAGGACAACTTGACTACTAAAAGTTGCTGGGGCAGTAGACTGGGAACTAGACATTCTGCTGAAAAAGCAGTGCCTTCGGTGGTGCTGAGTATTTATAAATACTATGCAATTAAAAAAATTTCCAGTAATATACGTGAAAAATGGGAGAACACAGACCTTACCCTTCAGGAGACATTTGAGGGGTCAGTGTATTTGTCTGTATCTAAAGCATCTCTTTGTGGCTGCTGCTGTGAAAAAAGGGATGGGTGGACCAGGGCATCTGAATTTGCATTATGAAGTTGAATATTAGAGGGAAAAGTGCTGTTGCTTTTTTTTTTTTTTTTTTGTGCAAAATGAAATCTATCAAAGCACTAGAATAAAAGAATTACTTCTGAAGGGGGAAAAAGGAAAACAAAAAAGAAAGAGACATTTTTAGAGTAAAAGCAAGTGTCTTCTCTGTAATTATTGTTCTTCAAAGATCATAGTGTAGTTGTATGATATTACAGGTAATTTTTTGTCATTCTCTTCATAAGTTACTGCAAGAAAATGATTATCTGGAATAGTGACTGACTATTATGCTTTAGCAGCATAAAGTTTGTGTGACCCATGAGTAGGGGTGCTTTATACCCACAGGTTGTGAAGCTGAAGCCCCTACTAATTATAAGAATCATACATCCACCTTGGTTTAAAATGTTAACTCAATAGAGTGTGCAATGGAGTACCTTATTATTATTTAGGGAAATAATAAAATATAATAAAAGTAATTGAGCTTGTCATGTGAGAGAGCATTCATTGGAGATAATGTTTGAAATTAGTAATAAAATACAATGTAAAGCCTCAAGTTTCTTCAGTTCATTTAAAATAAGAGTTCAGTTTGCATATGTAATTTGTGTGTAAGAAATGTTGAGGCCTTATTTGTGTACCGTTAATTTATGAACAAAATGTGAAGTATAAAGGGGAAGCCCTGGTGGAACTTGCATACCTACCTAATTTTCTGTTGAGGTTACAACACCAGCCACTGTGGAAAGCTAAGCTTTTCAAACCTCACCCCTCACCAGATCATTGTGAATGCACAGAAACTGTATGGGCAGATGAGTAATGGAAACTTGCAGGAATGAAAGGATAAGTTGGAATGTGCTACCATGTGGTTAGGACTGCAAAGTAGTTATGTGATTGCCAGTGCTAATGGATTTTGGGTGGCATTAGAGAGGATTAAAAGGGAGCAGTTTAAAAGGCAGGCTTTCCAGCTCAATTCTAAGAGCCTAGCTCTGTAACTGTAATATTCTTTTAACTTTTTCAGTCTTTCCAGTGCAATTGCATTACATATGTGATGGAAGAAAATTCTGAAATAAGAGCATGCATATTATAAAAAGATAGTTACTGCTTTTAGGTCTGTCAGGGGAATTTATTGCCTGTGAAATGCCAATGGTCAAAAAGACTGTCCCCTCGCCTACTTCTTGTTTTGACAATTCCAATAAATTATTTTGCTGTTTTGTTATTTATTTACCTTGCAATTGAAATAGGTTGATCTTTACTTTTTTTTTTTCTCATCCTATAGTACACTGTAAACAGCACTGCTTTCTTCTCTTGCACGCTCTAGTAAGAAGGCTAATTAGAAAATGCATGGGAACCTTTGAACACAAAAATAATTTTTTACTGGAGTGTCAAAGGCACTCCCCAGTAAAGACTTTGCCAGTTATATTTCAGACACTAGATCCGGTTTCACAGGGGAGTGATTCTCTTTTGGTTGCATTGAATCACTCTTTACTACCCCCTTTAAGTGGATGTGGTGTTTGTGTTAGTATATTTCTTCTTCAACCATTTTTTGCTTCAGGTTGTTGTCATCTTCATCTCTGTTATCCCCAAAGCTGGTGATAGCCAGAGTAGGCTGGAGGTATTTAAACTCGTAGGTGTTTGTGTGAGAATCTGAGACTTTTGAAAGACTTCTGGAGTCAGAGTAGCTAACCAGATACGTTTAATCAAAGCCATACAAGAGCTAGGCTCAGTCAGTATATAAAACTGCTTACATTTCCAAAAGGTGTTACTGAAAAATGTCCCTTTGTTCTTTCGGTAGACCTGGTCGCTCCATTCACTTGCCTTGATAGTAGATTCTAGTGGACCAATGTACCGTGGATATGTGGAGCCAACACTTTCTCTAGTTCTTACTCTGCTCTTAACTGTTCCACCATCACATACAGAAGTACATCAATGCTTAGGCCGGTGTCTTGGAGCTATAATAACTACTGTTGGGCCGGAGCTGCAAGGTTAGTGGGAATATAAAGAGAAAATGAACCCCCAAAAAATCTGACTTCTATAAAGATGATAGATATATTGCCATCTTAAATGGAAGAAAATACCTTTTGGTTTTTAGAAATGGGGGGTTGACAAATTTAGTTACAGTCCTGCAAGCAACTGAACTTCTGATTCTCCTTATGACTGCATGGGGCTTTGTTTTGCCTGTAGTTTGAGATTTATGAGGAAGTTGCAGTTATACATGATCTTCTGGCTTCAAACCATAAGTTTGAATGGTAGGTGAAAGATTAAAAACACCCATGTTGCATGTTTGGCTGTGTATAGTGTTGTGGGGCAAGAGGCAAGATTTATCTTCTACTTTTTCAACATGTGTTGATTTTACTTTCAACTGATGGCAAGATCTCAACTGATAATATTGTGAACTATAACTAATTTTGATTTATTCAGGTTATTCTTAGATCACTGTACCTTACTGTAGAGAGAATAAGATCTTGTCATGCCAAACACTGCATTTGAATTTCTGTGTCTCAGATGGCAAAAATATGGATTTGTAACTTTTGTCTAACTGGGATTTTTAAGAATCTAGGATGGTCTTTGGTGCAGTACCAGGGAGCCAGCCACTAGTGAAATTGTAATTCTAAATAACTGGACTTAAATTTCCAGTTGTTATGAAAACTATCCAGATGGTTTAATTGAACTGGTGTATATGCTTGCTGCATGTTAACCTTCTGATTTGGGTTGTCATTAATTTTTTTAAATGAACATTGACTTTTTTAATGCAGGTTACACTTTTCTGTAGTTCAAGATGCAGGTGAATTATTAAAATACAGAATGGGATTTTTTTTTAATTAAATACTTTTCTTTAGAATGCTTGTCCTATTAGAGCAATGCAACTCCATCCAGTGGAGCTAAGTAAGATCACCTGCATACATGTATGCTAGCTTAAGTGTTCCCCAGTGTTTTAGAAAGTGGTTCAGTGCATGAAATTTTGTTCATATGTATAGAATGAAAGAGACTTTAAAAATTGAAGTTCAGATAATTTTACTGGCTTCATGTGCTGGGGAGATATTCTTAAAATATTTCTGACTGAAAATCATTGTTCTAAAATTCCATGTGGATAGGACTTTGAGCTAAAAAAGAGATGCCGAAACTCTGTAGGGTTTCTTTCAAGTTGTGTACCTACAAACTTGTGGTAGACATTCAGAGAAGTTGCATGCTAATCTGTTGATTTTGAAGCATTAAAAATTTTTGTTTCTCAAAGGTTTAAAGTCTACATTTGTCGTACAAAAATTTTCCTGTGTTAAGGATATCATGTTACATCCTTAGGTAATGGAGCTACAATTTCAACAATCCGTTCTTCCTGTTTGGTGGGATGTGCAATCACACAAGACCATTCAGACTCTCTTGTTCAGGCAGCTGCCATATCCTGCCTTCAGCAACTTCATATGTTTGCTCCACGACACGTCAACCTGTCCAGTCTGGTTCCCAGTCTTTGTGTGAGTACAAAATGCATCCCTTATGTTCCTCAAAGTTTTATATCCATGTTTATCAGAGGACAAGAGAAGCACTTAGCAAGATGTCAAGCAATAATAATAAGCAAGGCACATTTGCAGGAACACTGGAGTGCAATTAAAGGATTTCTGTCCCCAGGTAATTTTAGTTTTTTTCGGAATGATCTCCAAATGGAAGCCATAAGGTTTGTTTATCTTTCACCCTAGAGAGCAAACGTTTTTATGTAATATGATTGAGTAAAGAGATGCTGAAACACTGTTTCCTCCAACTGAATATATGTGTGGAGGGAAGTGAGTTGGGAAAAGGTAGGAGATTTTGAATTTATTTTACCACAGTCGGCATAGTCAATGCTGACATTCAAATTCTTGTGTTGTTAGTGTTGCTTTCTCTCTCCATTAGTCTTCTGTCAGCAAATCCTGGCTTAAGGTTGGAAATGAGGCAGAGTCTGGAACCCAAAACATACCAAATACAGCTATGAGAGGAAAGGTGGTGTGCATGTTTTTGCATGGTGGTCTGTTATGGGTTTTTATTTTGAGTGAGTTTTGGGTTTGATTTTTGGTTGGTTTTTTTTACTATTTTAAAAATTACTTTTTAGAGTACTTAGCAGTCCGATACTTAAAAATTTGAAAAGCTATTCCCAGACTGACCTTAGTGCATCCTCTTTTCACATGCTTCCCCAAAACACTCTGGAGCACTCCTGAGAGTACAGTGTGTTACCAGAATTTGTTACTTGCACAATTTCACAAAATTGGGTATAAAAGAGGTGCAACGTACCCAGAAGTAGATAGGGCCTATTGAATGAATACTATATACATCATGACAAACATTCCCTGTAGCCATCTGCTGCGCAAGTACCAGTGGGTAATGCTAGATACAATGAAGTCCCTACAGGAATGACAGTTTTGAAGACTTCTAGGGTTTTCTGCTGTCTGTTTCCTGTTCTTCATGGTCCTCTGCTAAATAAAAGCTGTCTTCCTTCTCTCATATTTCTTACTTCCAAGTCACACTTAATTTGTAAGTGTTCCTCTGAATTGAGCTTTTTTTTTTTTTATACTGCAAATGCATAGATATGTAGGCAAGGTCTGCCTTACCTGCCCCACTGACAAATTTTTCCTTTTTTTTCTGGCTCACTTTTGAATGGAATTAATGCCAGGCATCAAAATTAAACACCACAGTTGCACAACTGAGTTAATTCCTTCTTCCTGTATTGGCTTTGTGAGCACTAGTTGGGTTTTTTTTTTTGTAACTTAAAACAGTGAATACTCTTTCCATTAATTCAGCCTCTGAAATGTTCTGTGTTTTATTTCCATTCAGACAACCTCAGTGTCATATTTAGAGGTGATTTAAAGCCTTCTTGTTTTTTCAGGACTCAAATCTTGTATATTCACAAGTGGAATAAAGATCCACTGTTAAGATTCTTTATAAACTATACAGCCCTTTCATTTAGGAAAGCAATTTCCATCCACATAATAACCTAATATTCAGGAAGCAAATGTGTATTTGGTTTATTAAAAGCAAATTCCACAGGGTAAATAAAGAATTAGTTTCTTAAAGAGCCCTCTTCATCTCTTCCACTCTGGAAAAACAGTTCTGTGCAGCTACTTCATCGCAAGAAAATAGGGACCATGCACAATTCTTCTACCAGAAAAATATTTACTTGTATTTCAGGTGATTCAAAAGGTATTAAAAACTAATGTTGGTTACCAAAAAAACCTCATGCTGTTTTATTGAGAGGCACTTATAAAAACTTGTGTTAAATTCTCTCATGAGTTTGAAATAAAAGTTTTTATGATAGTTGTCATGTGATGCAATTGATGATGACGGCTTTTTGTTTAAAAGAATGTGATTTACAGATGTGTCAGAACATAAGTCTGAGTAGTACTGAAGGAGTGTAACAGATTTTAACCTAATTATATTTTCTTAATCATCAGACAGAATAGTTCCAATATTTACACTATTCTCTTTAACCAGATAACAATTGTCAGCTATGTATATGTCAGCTTTATTTTCATGTTTGTACATTATAACAAGTGTTTGCTTTTGAGCTGTCAAGGTTTTGTAAGGAGCCCAGTACCCAGTGGTGTGCACATGGGCATATAATTGAAGAAACAGAAAGCTGTTCGTCCTTAGCAGTACCGATTTATTGATATGGGGGTGCAGCAGTTCAGTCACTCATAATTTTTCTTATTTTAGGTTCATTTGTGCAGCTCCCACTTGCTGCTTCGCCGTGCTGCAGTTGCATGTTTACGACAGCTTGCTCAGAGGGAAGCAGCAGAAGTATGCGAATATGCCATGAGCTTGGCAAAAAATGCTGGAGACAAAGAAAACAGTGTTATCAGTAAGTATTTCTTTCTCTGGGTTTTTTTGTAACAGTTGAGTGCGCATACGCGTGCATATGTATGTGGTTAGCCTTCTCTGGAGGGGGAAAAAACCAACAACGCCTGCCAACAGTGAAACAAAACCATAAAGCCTTCCCTTCCAGCTCAAACAATTTCTGACCACAGCCCTGCTTACCTTTTGAATTTCACTTATAATTTAACTTTTGGTAAATTTCAGACTTAAATGTCTCTGCCCTTGTAAATATGGCATTCAAATAGGGAACACAGTGTGTATAGTGTAAACATTTTACTATTTTTCTGGTATTTTAGGTCTTTCTCTTTTGAAAATGGACTTAATTGTACGCTGTTTGATTGAGATACCTGATCATGTAATATTTTGTTAGTTTGTGGACTTTGCTGTCTGGCTCAATTCTCACATGTATCATTTTATCTTGTAAATAGGAGGCTCAACAGTGTTGATCAGTGCAGTCTTCAAACAAAGATAAAGTTGTGAATTTGTATTAAATCACACCAGTTAAACATCCTTTTGGAAGGGATCTTAAGAGTCCAGTACTATTACAAGTTTTTACAAGTTCATGGAGTACGCACCTTAAGAGAAATAGATGATGATGATGATTTCTTTGTTTGAAAGTTGTACTAGGGGGTGTTATTTGCCTTGCAGAAAATTAAGTGAATCGGTTTAAAATATTTTCTGGTATTCATTCAGAATAAATTCATTAACATTTTTGTGTATCATTGCTTGAACTATATGCACACCACTACACAATGTCCAATTCCAGTCTGATATTACAAATTTTAAAGCTAAGTTACAGAATTCATTTGAGATTTCTCACTATGGTTTTGCAGATGTTAATCCTTTTGCACCAGGAGCTGGGTCTCGGCGAGATGCTCATTCCCGGCGTCAGGGTGTTAATATAACAGAGACAGGCCTTGAAGGTGTACTTTTTGGAATGTTGGATCGGGAGACCGATCGGAAGTTGTGCTCAGATATCCATGACACTCTGGGACATATGCTTTCATCGCTGGCAGTAGAAAACCTTTCTCACTGGCTCATGCTTTGTAAGGATGTTCTCGCAGCTTCCAGTGGTAAGTGTTCTATAGTGCTCACCAACAACAGTGTGTCCTTAGCTAGAATCACAGAAGGATATGGTTTGGAAGGGACCTCTGGAGATCATCTAGTCCAACCCCCCTGCCAGAGCAGGATCAGCTAGAGCAGGCTGCATAGGACAGCATCCACGCAGGTTTTTAATGTCTCCAGAGGTGGAGACTCCATAACCTCTCTGGGCAGCATATGCTAGTGCTCTGTCACACTCACAGTAGAGAAGTTCCTCCTCATATTTAGATAGAACTTCCTACATTCAAGTTTGTGCCCATCGCCTCTTCTCCTGTCGCTGGGCATCACTGAAAAAAGACTAAGCCTATCCTCCTGACACCCACCCCTCAAGTATTTATAAGCATTGATAAGATCACCCTCTCAGTCTTTTCTAGGCTAAAAAGTCACAAGTCTTTGTAAGATGATGAGGGGACTAGAACATCGCTATTTGTAGCCCTTTTTTGTACCTTCTCCAATAGCTTCCTGTTGTCCTTGAACCAGGCAGCCCAGAACTGGACACAGTATTCCGTATGAGGCCTCACCAGGGCAGAATCGGGGAGGGGAGGATAACTTCCCTCGACTTCCTGGCCACACTTTTCTTGATAAACCTGAGAAGGCCACATTCGTGGCTCATGGTTAACCTGTTGTCCACAAGGACTCCCAGGCCTTTTTCCCCAGAGCTGAATTCTAGTAAGACAGCCACTAATGTGTACTGGTGCTTGGGGTTATTTCTTCCTAGAAGCAGGACGCTGCACTTGCCCTTGTTGAATTTTGTAAGATTATTCTCTGCCCAACTCTTCAGCCTGTCCAGATCTCACTGGGTGGTTACACAGCTTTCTGTTGCGTCAGCCACTCCTCACCGTTTTGTATCTTCAGCAGACTTGCTGATGGTGCACTCTTCATAGTCAGTGCTCAAATGAATAGATGAATATATTGATATTTAACAGAGTTGGACTCAGTGCTGCCCCCTAAGGAACATCACTTGTTACAGGCCTCCAACTAGCATCATCTAGCAATGTTTGTTTTTATATCCTAGTTAAGACAAAATTTATATAGTAGACTGACCTTTGATTATAGTGCATTAAAACTTGCTTAGAAAAAAAATCATCAATGTTATGTGAAGTTTTAAAATATTTTTAAAAAAAATAATTTTTTTTAAGATTGAAAACTGCCTTAAAGTAGGATTTCCAGCACAGAAGCAGTGTGATTATATTCTGACGTTTCAGTATCTTAGTGAAAGCAGACTTATTCTTGTTAGGATTGCAAAGAAGGGAGAGTGCTGTACACACTCTGAGCTTACTTTTATGAGGTTTTGTGAGTTACTGATGTGATGATGAGTTACCATGGTGATGAAACTTGCTTGTTGTTCAGCTTTACAGACTTGTTTGCACAGAACTTGCCCTCTGAGACCTTATTCCTGTTTTTCAGCTTGTAGGATGGTTGTGACGCAGATTCTGCTCATTTCCCTTGTATTTATACTTGTTTATTGGCATTCTGTGAGTTCATCCTGGAGCTCTTTCTAAATGTTGCCAGCTTTACATTTACTGATGAGTAATGCTACCCATGATTTCTTCATGTAGTGTAGTTACCCCCTCTCTTTCCAATGAGCAAGACTGAATTTCCCCGATTTGAAGTTGGCATGTCCATTTCTCATTTCCTGCAGGGTGGATTTTAAACTCTTCAACATGGTTGTCCAATCTCTTATTTATTAGTAGGTGAAATACTCACTCTGAGAGAACCATATTTAAATGCACTTAGCTGTACTTTAATAAGCCAGCAACTTCTTTTCTAATTCCTGTGATCTAGCTAACTGGCTACAGGAACAAATCTGGTTTGCTTTTTAAGCAGAAATTTTCAGATTGGCCATGTAAGGTGTCCTTACAGTTGGCCACCATCTTGTGGATTGGCATAATCCATGTTTGATTTACTTATTTCTGCCTTGGTTCTTCATCTGCTTAAATTTAGGCTTTTGGAGAAGCATGTCTTAGTTGGGATGGATTACTCTTGCAATAATTTCTTCTGGTTATCTTCTAATTATTGCCAGAGTATTTTTTGTCAGAATCTTGGCATTTTGCTAATTTAGACCTTGCCATTGAGATTTTATGTTCTCATTTCTGAACAGCAGAAGTGAATATGGCTTTTTGTCCCTGTTTGGATTTTGTTAAGCACATTTGTGGGTGCCGTAAACTACTGGATTGGCTGCATACCTGTCCCACAGCATGGAACTTTGTAGATTTGGTTAAGATTTCTGTGCACTCCAGCTTTTAGTTGGAACAGGAGCTGATTCTGTGATCCTGAGCCTAGTAATCTCCTTGCCCTGTTCATTGACAATTTAATAGCTAACTTTCAAGACTGAGAAGTTTAGATATGGGATTCCGTTGTAGCTGGTCTCTATCGAGAATTAACTTTACAGGATTTTTTATTTTGTATTGTTTAAAAAATAAAGGGGAACATAGTCCAGATTAGAGATGAAAAGCATTTCTTATACTAACGTTTCTCTGCATTGCAACATTTCTCAGATCATGTTGTTTCAATAGAACAGTTAGTCTGTTTTGAATCTGTACGGAAATGTGTGACTATGTCCTTAGCTGCATTCTGCTGATTGTAACAACAGGGTTTAATGGGGTTTTTGTTTTGTTTTGGGTTTTTAAAATCGTTGGGTTTTGGTTGGTTTTGTTTGTTTTTAAATTTTGTTCCTTGTTGTAGACATGAGCACAGCTGCTCCCTTGGGAGGAGGGAAGGATGAGGAATCAGAGAAGAAAGATGAGATGGATGACGATACAATGTTTACCACCTTGGGCGAAGAGGATAAATCCAAGCCTTCTGTAGCACCTCGTTGGGCAACTCGGGTGTTTGCAGCAGACTGTCTGTGCCGAGTTATTATGCTGTGTGAGAACGCGAACAAGGCACACTTCGATCTGGCACTGGCTCGTTCAGCCAGACTTAAAAACCCCAAAAGTAATTACAGAATGTACATTTTTTCTTTTTTCTTTTTTTTAATTTTAATAAATATTATTCTTGACACTTATTTACAGTTTAAGATTACACAGCCAAGAAAAAAATATAAGCAGTAATCATTTAATTCCAATGGTTAAAATCAAAGGAAATGGACAGTAAAAGTTAATAAAACAGTAGTTGTATAACCACTGTAGTTACCATACCATGAACACAAAGAGTGATGCTTACAGGATGATATAGATCCTTATGGGCTGATCTTCATGGGGAAAAAAACCCCTCAGATTTGCAACCCTTTTCTCCAGTCTGAAATAGAAGCAGTTAACTTCTAGCTAAGGGTAAACTGGAACAGTTTCTGAGTTTAACATAATGACTGCACTGAAGTACATTTCAGAGATTATTTTAGCATCTCTAGTGTGAAAGGATGCTAGGAAAGAAAAAAGAGACAGGGACAGGTAATTATTGCTGTGGCTTTGGGTGTGGGAGGGAGTTACAGTAAGATATGGACACAGCTGCTTTACAAAGTTAGTTATTTTGGTATCCACAGGAGTGATGGATCTTTGTATTAAAGCTTATGTTTTGAAGATGCTTTTATGAGTTACAGCATCAAAATTGAAAGGCCAGAGATGATACTAGTTGTTTTGTGAAGAAATATTTTTGTAACAGATAGTGGGAGGTTTCAGTCCATGGGTTGTCCATGCGTATTGGCTCTGGTGCAGAGCGATTGTTTGCTTTCGCCCATGTAGTGCTCCTAAGGACTCCGTGCTGCACGTGGCATGAGTATCACGAGCATCTGAGAACACACGAAGTTAATGGAATTGAATGCCTCTGTTGTATAGGGTGCCCGTTAGGATACAGAGATATGTCAAAGCCTTTGCTTGTGTTCCTTTGCCAGCTGGTTCCAGCACTGCACATAGGTTTTGCAGGTATCTTATTTCTGACTTGATTTGAGGTTGAGATCAATATTTGAAGACTGAGAGGGGGGAAGAGTTTTGGGAATGTTTATTTTAAGATAGCACTGTATTATAGAGAAGATAATGGAATAACTGCTGCTTATAGGATCCCACATATTATAATCCTGAGAATTTATGAACTTGATGTGTTTAATGTTATTTGTAAAAAAAGGAAAACTTGGCAAACCACACACACTTCAGCTTTCAAAATATTTAATTTTTCCTAACATCTGTGATCGTCTGGAAAAGTAAGTGCAAACTTAACCACTGTAGTTTTTAAGTGATCTCCAGTTGTTTTATACTGACATGCCTCTGAAAAGTTTAAGCTGCAAAATCAGTTTTTCTTTTTCACATTGAGACTTAAAAATATATATTGTTTTCATAATTTGTGGGTTTTGTTAGTCACCTTGGATATTAAGTATTTAAATAATTGATTTTCATATTCTACAAGATCTGGTAATTTCAGATGGAGAGTAAGGAAAGAAAGAAAACTAATATATAGAAAACAACAATCCTTTCGGAAATACAGCTGACTTCTGTGCTTAATTTTAATGCATGTTGTTTGTTGCATACAGCCATCAATGTGGCTTTTTGGAGGAGAACTAGAGGATTACTCTGTATTTAAGTGTTGGAACTTGGTGAGGTTTTCCTTTATCAGCAGGGGTCTGTGTCAGCATAAGACTTGAGTGGGAATTGCCTAGATTTTGGGGGCAGGGGGAATCACTAAAACATTTACATACTTACATTCAGTGTAATTACTATACTTCTTATATTTTGTTTTGTTTCAAATTTATGTTTAATTTTTAAGGTAGTTTTGGGTCATTGTATCACTTGGGGTGTGGGGTGTGCAGGGAGCATAGGAAATAGGGCCAGTTATGTTCCTTCCTGGTTTCTTCCATACCCTTAATATGGATCTTTGAAAAAGAATCTGTAAACTTGTATTTATCTATGAGGAAAAGTGTTAGAAATACATGTCATGTTAGCTAACTTTTCAGTTGCTAAATGGTTCTTTGTGTTTTGTTCTAAGATGACTTCTTAGTACTCCATCTCTCTGACCTTATTCGAATGGCATTCATGGCTGCAACTGATCACAGCAACCAGTTACGAATGGCGGGTCTTCAAGCTCTTGAAGACATTATCAAGAAATTCGCATCAGTTCCTGAGCCAGAGTTTCCAGGCCATGTGATACTGGAGCAGTACCAGGCTAATGTGAGACCTCCTTTATAAGTTCAGGAAACTGTATATTTATGCCAATATGCCAGTATTAGCTTTGAGAATGTTTTGTGACTTCAGAAGACCCATGAAAAGACTTTTGTGTGCAAAAATGTACTGAAGAGGCACTTCTGTTTACCTCTTCAAAGTGTTGTTTTAGTTTTGGTGGGTTTTTACCTCTTTCTATTGTAATAATTTAGTAGCTGACAAAAGTAAAAAATATGTAGCTATTGGTGCTTGAAAGCCAAATATTACAAGTTACACTGAATTTTTGGCAAGAGTGGCATTTCATTTGTAAATTAGAAGTTGTAAAAAAATGCTGGTTTCGTTCCAGACTGAATCTAATAAATCTGTTTTCTTGATTATGCTTATTTTTAAATGAAAACTACTAAAGTATAAGAATGGGATGTTGAAGACTTCCTTTGGTATTTTTTTCACATAATCTAACTCTACTATAGTCTTCACTGCGTCTTCAAGATGTTTGCAAATACTTTTTAAAGACAGGCTTTAATCCTTTTCACTTCCTGCCTTTTTTTCTGTAGTGCTGTAATTCTGTCTCTGACTGGGTTCCTTTTGTTTCTGAAAAATGCTGTCTTATGTTGTCTGATAATAATTGTCTGAAAGGCTTTATTGTCAGTATTTATCATTTTGGGAACTTGATGCAAATCCAACTGTAAACATGGATTTCATGTTGTCATTCCCTTAGAATTTAAAAAGTTATTGGCTACTTGAGCGCTAGCATAAACTGCACTTGTAGTAATTCCATGATTTAAAGAATACTCATTAACAGAAGGGAGGTAATACTACATATTTGACAAAGGTATTTGAGGTTCAAGATGAACAAACAGAAAACAAAATGGTTTTGAACTTTGTTGCTGTTCTTTAAAGAATACTATTGCAAATTGATCCTAGACAGCAAGGGTAAGTTTTGGGTATAACAGTGATGCCAGAATCTTGTCTTGCTTGTTCTGTATATGTGCTCAAAGCTTACACAAGGTGAGATGAAGAATGCTGTGTCACTACTGTTTCAGTTTTATTTTTTTAATTTATTTTATTTTTTTTTCTTTGTGTTACCAGGTTGGAGCTGCTCTGAGGCCAGCTTTTTCTCAAGATACGCCATCTGATATAACTGCAAAGGCCTGTCAGGTACAGAGGAAAATGTTTGGATAGTATAAGACAAAGTAATTTTCCTTTCCTTTGGAATGTGGATGAGAAATAGTAGCAAATGGCTGAAATAGCTTGTAAACCTAAGCTCTGATGGTTTTGCACCATCCTTTTATTCTCCTAGTAATACATTTTGTTCCTCATAAGTCTTTTAGGGGGCTACATCAGAAAATATTTAGTCTCTCTGAAACTAATTAAGTCTTAGCTGGCAACTGAGCCCCACACAGCTGCTCATTTAATCCCATTCCCCAGTGGGATGGGGGAGAGAATCAGAAGAGTGTGAGAAACAATGACAATTTAATATGTAAAACAGAAGCAGCACACGTAAGCAAAGCAAATACAGGAATTAATTCTCTGCTTTGCATGGGCAGGTGGGTGTTCAGCCACCCCCAGGAAAGCAGAGCTCCAACTTGATGGTGACTTGGGTACCCAAATACCACTGCCCTGAATGTCCCCACTTCCTCCTTCTTCCCCCAGCTTCATATGCTTTAAATGTTATGGAATATCCATTTGATCCTGTTGGGTTCTGCTGTCCTGGCGTCCCCTCCCAACACCTTGTGCACACCCAGACTAGTTGCTGGTGGTGTGGTGAAAGAAGCAGAAAAGTCCTTTTTGACTCTGTTTAAACGCTGCTCAGCAGCAGTGAAAATATCCCTGTGTTATCAACACAGTTTTCAGCACAAATCCAAAACACATGAGAGACTATGGAGAAAAGTAATTCTGTCCCAGTGTTTACTTTAAATATGTCATCAATCCAGGTCAGGAGAGGTCCTTTCCTAAAGGCTGTCATGGAGCTGGTTCTCTAAAAGCAAAATAAATAAATTGAAGACAAAAGTGCCATGAAATCGATTTTTGTAAAACCTGAAGTGCTTCTTGTCAGCTGCACCAGATTTCTTTTGCCCGCGTTATGTCTGGACATGAACGTGTTTCAGAGGATGAGTGCCAGTGTATAACACTAGAGAAGAGCAGCCAGTCTGTATGATGTGATTTGAAGTACCTGTTTGGGCCCATTTAATTCAAATGAACACTGGGGAGATACCTGAATGTCTGTCCACCATGTCTCCTATTGATTGTTCTAGATCTAGAGTTATTGCTTCCAGATAAGAGCCCAGATGTTTAAAGATTGGTATTTCACTTATTTCTAGGTGCTGACATTAATGATCTTGAAAGTGTCTCATTAGCATGGAGCATTAATATACAATTTGGGAGGTGTGGTGCAGATTTTTAAAGATATTTTAAAAATGTACTCTTACTGGTTGCTTTCTGGTATCTTCTTTGCAGTGAATGCAATGAACCATTACCTGAATGACTTGACAAGACATTTGGGAACAGAATAAAAAAGTTGTTAGTGCTAATTACGGAGGGTTAAAAAAATATTTTCCCCTAAATCTATTAAGTTTGATTGTAATATTCTTTGTGCTTTTTAAATACGGCTTTTGTAACCACTCGCCTGAGCAATTCTGTTGTCAAGGGTGTGGAGGAAAAAAAAAGAAAGCCTTGGGTTAATTTATTTAGTTTTAATATTGAACAGGAAGATAGCTAGCTAGCTTGTTTTTTTTTTTTTGTTTTTTTTTTTAAATTGTTGTGGTGGTTTTCTTAACATTTGTTTCCATATAGGTTTTTTTTTTGTTTGGTTTTTTTTTTTCTAAATTTATACAGATTGGAGTTTGGTTGGAGGGTTTTTTTGTTGGGATTTTTTGGTTTTTTTTTTTTTTTTTCTGGTTTAGAATGCTGGTCTAAATTTTGTTTTCTAGGTATGTAGTGCTTGGATAGGAAGTGGGGTTGTAAGTGACCTGAATGATCTCCGCCGAGTTCACAACCTTCTTGTCTCTTCCCTGGATAAAGTACAAGCAGGAAAGGGGTCTTCTAGTCAGCTTTATCGAGAGAGTGCGACCACTATGGAAAAGCTTGCAGTTCTGAAGGCATGGGCTGAGGTAAACACTGACCATTAAATCTACAAAATTTTGAAAAGATAGTGCAACATAATAGCAGCCTCATACCTCACTGGCAATTTACTGAGCATTGAACTTGCCTTCCTCATGAGGTACCTGCTGCAATTCCACTCCCACGGTGTTTTCAACTCTTTTCTCTGTTCCTTTTTTCTGCCCTTCTGTTGATCCACATTTACAGTGAAGCTTTATTGTTCTTTGTTCAACTGCATTTTACATGTTAAAGCATGCATTCATAGATTTTGAGATTTTTATTATCCTCCCATCTTGCTGCTCTTCAGAAATTTTCAAAAAACATAACTGTAAAACTAAACAAACCAAAGCCAACCTTAATATATATTCTAGGAAAATATTGCAGTTAATTATCTAGGAATTTTCAAAGCATCCAGAATAAATTATAGTCTTAATGTAGATAATGTTGGGGAATCGCTGGAGTACCAGAAAATCTTCAACTATTTACAAAAGAGAGAGTTAGAACTACTACTATCTGCTGTGTGAAGACAGATATACTTATTCTTTTGTAAAAATGCTTATTTTTACTGTATTTTTCTGATATTTCTGCTTATCCATAATTATCTACGTTTCTGAAAATAATTTTGTCCTCTTTTAGTATCTGTCAAAAACAAACATGCAAATTTTTTTTTATTCATGTAACACATTTAAAGCCATTTTCATGTCTTTATGATACTTAATCTGCTCCCAGAAAGTGCAAATTAGTAGCTCTTAATGTGGGTCGAAGAAATCCTTGCAGAAAGGATGCATTGATTTAATGAAATCAGTTATTAAAATTAGCATGTCTGACCAGAAGTGCAGTAATTGACACTTTTCGGAAAAAAGCATCTGGCTGGATTGTTTAGGAAAGCACCGTTTATCCCCCTAAGTGTTATGTACTGGTAGAAATGAAAGAAAAAAACAAATTATCAATTATAATGCAAATCTCTTCTTCCCAGTCATTTTCTGGTGAGTCATCTGTTTACGGCATCTGATACTTCTACATATGAAAGGCTGCTGCATTTTTTTCTTCTTAGGATCTTGCAGCATGCATTTTCNTAGGTGTATGTTGTTGCCATGAAAATTAAGAAAGAAGCAGAAACCAAACCCAAGCGTGTTTT
This sequence comes from Heliornis fulica, assembly GCA_013399135.1. NCBI lineage: Eukaryota > Metazoa > Chordata > Aves > Gruiformes > Heliornithidae > Heliornis > Heliornis fulica. The sequence continues at coordinate 194,332 of VXBZ01008879.1, read as the reverse complement.
AAAGAGCACAGAGGAGGATGAGGATGATTTTGGTACTGTAGATGAGTTGCCACCAGACAGCCTGATAACACTTGTACAACCTGAGCTGCCTGCACTTAGCCGTCTCTGGTTAGCGGCACTGAAAGATTATGCTCTTTTAACTTTACCAGCTGAATTTGCTACCCAGCTTCCACCAGATGGTAAGCACTGGAATTTCTTCTTGTGGGGTTGTGAAGAACAGAGAGAAGCCCTTAGTTTAGACTTTTAATATTCAATACGTTATTTGGCAGGCATGTTTTTATATGCAAGTGATAAATTTCTGTCCATGTTTAATAGGAACGTACTTTTGAAGTTTGTGTGCTTTTTTCCTTCAATCTGCAGTGAAGATACTCTTTATCTGGATTGCAGAGGCCATTAAAACCATGTCTTTGTAGAGATAATACTTCTACACCCCTAATGCTTTGATATCAAATGCAAAAGGATGTTTACTGTAAGGAAAACATAGCCCTGGAGATTAGAACAGATACTGTCTTATACTATTTTCCTGAGATAAGAACAGATATTTTCTAGGAAAAATGCTCCATGACCTGTTGTCATTGCCTGCCTTTCTTGATCTCTGCTTACTGATGCTTTACGACCATTGCACCTTCTTCTGAGAGGTACTAACATTGCTCCTTCACAAGGAGAATCGGAATGCATTGTTACTAACAAGGACTACATCTGCATGTGGACATGATCAGACACACCCAGTACAAATAAAATAAAACAATTAGGGTATGTGGCTTTGGGGGGCTTTTTTTCTAATATTTGCAGACAATTTCAGAATTGACATTTGTTTTGCCACTTGAACAGGGGGAGCATTTTACACTCCAGAAACAATTGATACAGCTAGGCTGCATTACCGAAACTCCTGGGCTCCCATACTACATGCTGTGGCGCTTTGGCTCAATAGTACAGGATTTAATGCTTCAGAGCCAACAGAAGAGACTGCTGCAGCAGTGCCCAATTCACAGAAACGTGCTACGTCCATTATGTTAAACCAGACACCTGGAACTCCACCTACCACTAAATCTTTGCCGGAGATAAACAAAGATAGAATGCACTTAATTTTGGGTAAGGATTGCAAGTTTATCGTTCGGTAGCAGCACGTTATGGCATGCAAATAAGAAAAGTTACTTTGTTTGAAATCTGGCAAGTTTGAAATCCATCCCATGTATGAACAGTAATGCTTCCAAATATCTCTTTCCATATCTTTCTGCCTCTTGTGTTCTTTACAGCTTTGATAGAATATTTGTCTGTGTGGTTATTGCGATTTTTATACTCAAGTTGTGTATCTAGTTTATTTATGTAATTGAATAAAATGAGTAGGATCTGTTCTGTGTTGTAATATAATTCAGGTGATATAAAATGTTACACTTCAAAGACACAAAAGCTGTAAAGTTAATTAAAACACACACCCTCATAAAGCCACAATTCAGTAGAGACTGATATTAGACAAGTCATGTGATGTAGCTTTTGCATCAGTTTTCATCTTTGACTAGCACTCACCATTTCCCTTTGCTACCTAACAGCTTTAAGAAGTGGATGTGGTCACTTACTCTGAGGAATGCTAACATTTTCCTGAGATACAAAGACATTTAAAACCAGAAATAAGTGCCAAATCTGTAATAGGAATATTGCGTAACTTTTAGGGCTTAACTTCATCTACGTTATCGTTCCATTTCAGAGTTAAAAAAAATTAAAAAAAAATACAATTGAAGGACTCAAAAGTCTGACAACAAAGTGTGGATTACTGTTCTGTATTCTAAGTTGTTTGCTGTTATTGTTTGTTACGTTTTCATGCCAAAATTTGGGGAAGACGTGATGCAGAAGAGAAAACAAATACAATTCTTCTGTTTTTACTACATAAACTCCATTTTCCTTTAATGGAAGTAGATTTGTGAGAAACGTATCTTTCTAAAGTTGTTAAGAACCTGCTATATTTACAGATTTATTTAAAAAAAAACCCAACTTTTTAATGATATGAACATTCTTTTTAATTATGTCTCTTTTCAGGTGTTAGTATACAGTTTCTGTGTTCCCCACGACCTGAAGAGCCTGTTGAGCATGTTACATCTTGCTTACAAGCACTTCATACTTTATTGGATTCTCCTTGTGCCAGGATCCATATTGCAGAGGATCAGGTACCGTGTGAGCATGTTGTAACAATCATTTTTTTTCTAGATCTTGGTCTTTCATCTGTGACGATTACAAAAGCTGTAATTATTTCTGTATGAGAAAAGTATGTGCTCATTATAAGCAAGTGGCATAACAATTAGTAATTGTTAAGTCCTAATTAATTTTTGTTATATGCATTTTGTTTTACTGTAGCTCCTTGGTGTTGAGCTCTTGAGTGTACTTCACCGGCTCCTTCTGACCTGGGATCCTCCTTCAGTCCAGCTACTTGTTACAGGAGTTGTCCAGCAGATAGTAAGAGCAGCTCAAGATTATTTGCAGGAAAAAAGGCACACCCTAAGTAAGATTTTGAAAACCCGGTTTGCTTTGCAGAGTAAATAAGCAACAGGTTTTGGTATTGGGAAAGGAACTAAAATACATTGCGGTGTGGTTACAGCAAGGAGGAAGTGCTGAGTATTCCACGTATACTTCTCATGTATTCATATTTTTACCTGCTGATTCTTACCTCTTGTAAGATAACAGGTTTTCTTCCTCTGATCATTCTAGCAGGCAGCCTTTTCATGTTAAGGTTTTCATTCATTCTTTTTGATTGTGAGTGATGAAAATTATATCCAGCACACCACTTAAGGTCTTACTAATATCTTGCTTGTTTGCATTAGTGTTTCTCTATTGACTGCCTTCTTAGTACTTCATTTACCTTTTTCCTGAAGTTTAATGGTTCAGCCCCCAGTGTAGGACCTTGTGGTGTGTCCCTGGCACAGCTGGCATTCAAGGGTGAGCTGCTACCTGAATCAGTGTGAAAAGTTGTCTGCTTAGGAGATCTTGTCAAGAAGTGGAGCAGACTTGCATCTGGGTTCTTACTCCACTGACATTCAGGGTGTGTCGGCAACCAGGAGCTCTGGGAATAGGGTGTGCAAACAGGAGCAAGCTAGTTGGCATGGAAAGCCATGCTCATGCAACCCAGCAGCACTGCTTGAGACTGTACAAGACTGGTAGAGTCAGCATAATGACCACAGAGACATACAGCAAGACACACTGATGACTCTGGCACATCAGACACTGTGTAGTGTCGGGAAAGGCAAATGGAAGAATGATATGTTCCTCACAGAGATCTGGCAGGTGCAGGAGCTCAAACTCCATATGTCACAGAAGGAGGGACAGCCATCGCTTATGCTGGAATATGGCCCTGGAGGATGAGTGACTTCCAGCAACAGGCGGCTTTATCTCTAGATATCCATCCAGGGAACACTGGAGAGATTGGGCAAGAGGAGAAGGGGAGCAAGCTGTCAGAGTAGGTATCTGGGACAGCTGTCACTTAGTGGTATCGGTTCTGACCTGTCAAAGAGGAAGTGAGGGATGATGCCAGTCAGAAACTCTTGTTTGCCACAAACTGTCTAATCAAGAACAGGAGGTGAGTGAGGCTATATTAAACCAACTGAAAGAAGCTTTCCAATCACAAGCTGCGCTAAGAGATTTTGACCTTCCAGGCATGGGCTGGAATGGCAGCTCTGCAGGCTGCTAACAGTCTGAAGCTTTCAGAAAAGTATGAGGCACAGGTTTTTTTCAGTTGGGATGCTGGACAGTCGAAATAAGGGAGGTGCTTTATTTACCAGATCAGTAGATCTGGTTCTCACTAATGCAGAAGAAATGGTTATGAAGGTTAATGGCAGCAGCGGCTGTAGCAGCCATGAGCAGTTCATGATCCTGAGGGTAATTAAGAAAGTGAGTAGCAGAGCAGAAGCTTTGGCCTGACTTAGTGGACTTGGATTTGTTCAGGGAGCTTGCAGACAAGATCTTGTGGTAACCTTCTAAGAAGGGCAAAGGAAAGAGAGATTGTTCATCTTCAGTGACAAGAAATAGCTCATCCAAGAGTGCAGGATTCAAAGCAGGCATGGCAGGAGGCTGATTCAGCTGATTGGGAACCTCTGACTGAGCTCAAATGTGACAAGGAAGTGTATGGAGGGTAGAAGTGGGGGCACACTGCCCAGGAACACTACTGAAGATGTCTACTCAAGTATGGAGGAGTGCAATAAGGAAAGCAACAATTTGGCTGGAGCTGAGACTAGGGATGAATGTCAAGGGTGACAAGAAGGGTTTTATAGATAGACTGTCAGCAAAAAGACCAGGAAAGTTTGGACTTGCTGCTGAGTGGATTGGGTGATCTAATGACAAAAAAAAGTTGGGGAAAAAAAAATCTGAGGTGCTGTTAAGCACCTTTTCTTAGTCCTCCTGTGTCTCTGTGTGCAGTGAACAAGTTTAGGGGAAAGAATTACTATCTACAGTAGGTGAGCATGAGGTTAGGGACTACTTGTGTAAAAGCTGGGCGTACCCTGGGACCAGGTGGGATGCATGTAAGGGAACTGGCTGATGACATGCTAAAGCTGCTGCAGTGGTGCTCTGGAAAAGCTTTTGAATGAATGGCAAAAAGTAGGTGGGATGTCTAACTTTTAATAAATAAAGATGTGATGTGGATTTTGGGATACTGTGTGCCTGTAAGCCTACTGTGTGTATTGAACGACTTGTTTAGTAAATTCCCTTGGAAACCACTTCTGAGTACATGAAGTAGAATTGTCATTTGAAATAGTGAGCACATGCTTACCAAGGACAAATAATGCCTAATCACCCTCTGTGATGAAATAACTGGCTTTGGATGAAGAGGGAGTGGTTGTTATTGTTTGTAATAATATGACTTGACTTCTGCCAGGCTTTTCACTCAGTACCCATAGTATCATAGCCAAACTGGAGAAATGTGGACTGAAAAGTAGGAGAATAACTGTTGGACTGCTGTGCTTGAATGGAGTTGGCTCATTCCAGGTCTAACTGGCAGCTGGCTTGTACTGGTGTTTCTTAAAGTTTAGTATTGGGTCTGGTAGTATTAAACATTAACAAGCTAGATATGAGGGCAGAGTGCAACCCTCAGCAAAATTATGGGTGATATCAAATTGTGCAAGTGGGGAGTACACTGGAGGGCGGTGCTGCTCTTCCGGGGAATCTCAAGGTGCAGGACTGAGCACCTGCTGAAGTTCAGCAAAGACAAATGCAAAACCCATGTTTGGGATGGAAGAACTCTGTGCATTGTCCTTTCAGCTTGAGCTTGTGAAGATGCACCTGAAGTAGTGTCTATTTTTCTACACCCTTCCACCTCATCCTGAATAAGAGAGATGTTGACAAACCAAAGGAAGTCCAGTGGAGATCCACTAAGCTGCTTAGGGAAGTGTAGTATGGGACATGTGATGAGAGGCTGAGAGAGCTGAACTTGTTTAGTCTGCAGAAGAGAGGTTTAATATAGGATAGAATAGCAATCCCCCTTCTTAAAGGGGATTTAAAGAGAAGATCAATCCAGGCTTTTCTGAAAAGGCATGTGGTGGAAGGACAAGCAGTGTAATGGACACAAGTTACAGCAGTGGGAATCCAGATGGAAATTAAGGAAAAACAATTGCTAGCGTGGGAGTGGTAAAGCAGTAGAACAGGTACCCAGGGATGATGTGGCACCTCCATGCTTGGAGATATTCAAAACTGGACAAGACCTGAGAAACCTGCTCTAGCTTTCAAGTTATCCCTTTCTTGAAAAGGAGGTTGAACTTGGGTGATTTTTCTGGAGGTCCCTTTCAACTTAAATCTATTTCTGAAATTCTCTGATTAGTTGATAGACCTAAATCTTGTCCCTCTGCTTGGCCTTTGAGATTTAGTAAAATTTGATTTTACTTTATTTATCCATGCTTTTTCTGCCATATTTCAACTTCTCATGTTTTGTTTACGACTTTCATCAGCATATTTTGTTAGTTTATTTTTGCTGTATGTAAGAATAAGGGCATTGTTATCACTCTAAAAGCTACATTGTGTTGTAACATCTTCCTTTTAACAGAGCATCTTCCTGTTCAATCATCCCTTTATTATTTTAACTCTCACATTGGAAATACTGTTCCATCTTTGCCAGGTTAAATGGGTTTCCAAGTGGTAACCTGGCAAATAGTTCACTGATAACTGGTTAGATCAGGTTTGCCTGATCTAACCAGTTATCAGTTTCAGTTTTCTGATCTAACCAGTTATCAGTTTTCTTTTAACTGAAAGGTAAATGCAAAGAAAAGAAAAGTAAAACCCAAAGAATATTTTCTTACTAAGGAAAGCAATATCTTGGTCTGTTGCAGTATACTGTTGAGAAAAAAACCCAACTGTTAGCTTTTGCCAGTTTTCCACATAAAAACAGAGAGAGGATTTTGCTGGAACTTGAGGAACCAGTACAGCTAAAAATGGAAGCTCTGTTCCTTCATATGAATTAATGGAATTGTTTGCTGTAGGCCCAGTAAGTTGAATTTTTCAAATTGGTGGATGTGATAACACTAGTGATCATTTAAATTCACAGGAGCTCTGTAGTGGTAGTTCAAGCCAGCTTTGACTTACTGAATCTGCCACTGTTTAGTGGGAGAGGGAAAGTCTGCAGCTGTCCAAGCTGTCCTTCAAAAGAGACTTTTTGAATTGAATGCACTGAAATCATGAACTCTGAATCCTACAATGCTTTTCTGTTCTCTTAATTCATAATCAATTTAGACTGAAAGAAGATTTTGGCAGGGTGGAACATTTAATTAACAGCCATTAAATTTAAAAAAATATTGTCATGCCTATTTATTTGGCAGTCATTGCTGTTAATTTTACAATCCATTTTAAAAGAAGCAAAATAATTACTGCATTTTTATTTTGTGTAAGCACTCCTACCTTTTTGTTTGTTTGTTTCCCCCACCCCCCCTAGTTCTGGTTGGTATTGCTGCAACTTCTAAAGCATTTGAAACCCCTGGAAGTCATTCTGACTAAAATGTTTACTTTGACATGTGCCATTTTTGCCACACCTTACTGTGAGGCAGCCTTGTCTTCTTGATTTGTGAGTTGTGGTTTCTTTAAATTGTGTTTCATGTAATATTTAGTATGGGATCTCTCTTAACTGTCTCCTCAGACATTTCTTCCCTTTTTTTCAGATGAAGATGATATTGAGGAAAAAGAAAATCCTCTTGCTTTAGGAGAGGGAGGTGCGACTGGTGGTCTTGTCCCTGGAAAATCTCTAGTCTTTGCGGCCATGGAATTGCTTATGTTTATCCTAGTACGGCACATGCCCCATCTGAGTTCAAAAGTGTCAGATTCTCCAAGTCACATTGCTGCCAAATACCACCTCTCTGAGGAAAGTGCTCGTCTTGTGGCTGCCACTGTTACTATACTGTCTGACCTGCCTTCTCTGTGCTCTCCATCAGGTAAGGGTATGGTAATAAAATAGATTTAAGTAGTCATGGTATGGGAATTGAAGCATATGATGCTTCAAGCAAACTGTAAATGTATGTTTCTGGGATACTTCAGGGCTCAACTACTGAAAAGTATGTTTAGGTTCTAAAAGAAATTAAGAATTTGGGCTTTTTGAATGAGCAACAGAAAGGAAATGGAATGATTTTTAAATTGGTGTGTATACTGCATGCTTGTTGAGGAAATGAGCTCTGATTTTTTTATTGTTGGTTTTTTCTCTTCCTTTTTTTCATGATTTTGAAAACTTGTGGCCAATTTTAATCATATTGTAAAAGAGCATAGGCAACTCAGAGATAATTAAATTCCTGAGGAGGTCATGAAAAGCAGCAGCTGGATGAAAAAAAGAATCCTACTGAGAGGAAAACAGCACAATTCAGCTGTGGTACACTTGGTTTTGCAGCCGTTGGCTGTCAGTCATCCCAAATGTGACCCTAAACTAAATGGACCTTTCTTCTGCCCAGGGAGACTGTCACAAAGGATATATGTAAACTAGGGTAATTGCAGTGAGTGGAGTTCAGGGGTAAAGGACACAGTTGCATGGGAAGCTGTGCTCTTTGAGATTTGCTGTTCTAGAGAACAAATTGCTTAAAAGTTGTCTTCTGGATCCCTGGGAAGTTGTTTCACACATTGGTGTAGATAAGACATTTGAGAGGTTGGCACATTAAGGAGTTGCGTGGTGAATAACATAACATGTATGAACACACAAATACGGTCTGTCTTCAAACAGATAATTTGTGTCCTATAATCTACTTCTTTTTTTTTC